>BJBW01007546.1:91360-182378 GCA_004320125.1 Scolopax mira | reverse complement strand
CAGTGTCTCACCACCCTCACTGTAAAGAATTTCTTCCTAGTATCTAATCTAAGTCTCCCCACTTTCAGTTTAAAACCATGACACCTCGTCCTATCACTGCACTCCCTGATAGAGTCCCTCCCCATCTCTCCTGCAGGCCCCATTTAGGTACTAGAAAGGACTATAAGGTCTCCTTGGAGCCATCTCTTCTCCAGGCTGGGCAACTCCAACTCTCTCAGCCTCTCTTCAAAGGAGAGATGCTCCAGCCCTAAATACATAAACATAAAGCCTAATACTAGATCTTGGGATTCTTTTAGTAAGACTGTATGGGATTCTCTTGATTACAGAAAGTGGAGAAGAAACAAAGTTGTAAAACTGCCTACCTCCTTTCAGTGATTATTACCAAGCAGCAACATGAAGCAGGTCTAAAGCAAGGTTTTAGCTGTGGTTTTATGTCTACATGTATGCTGAATCTCCAAAATGTTCCTGTTCATTCTCAGTCATACAAGGTTCCAGAGTTATACTTACATCTATTCTACCACTTCTGAAGAAGGGCTTGTGTGCCCTTTTTTTTTCCTTGGCTACACTAGTTGATCTAAATAAAGCAGCAACCCTTAGTTTAAAGCAGTTTATTAGAAACAACAAAGTTCATGGTTCAAATCCTGGGTACTCTGAAGTCAATGTAAATGTTACTGTTACTATTACTTTACCGTTACTGTACCTCAGCACAGCCAGAACTTCTTTTTTGGAACTGCTCGAGTGCTTCGTTATACATGTGTTTAAGTGCATTCCTGATCTACAGCCAGGGTGCTGACACTTACTGTGTTGCAAAACCATTGCTTTTAACCAGGTAAATGAAAAAAGTCATTATAACTTTTTTGTTTAAAACCAGATCCTTAATGATTTGGGAGGAAAGATATACTCATAGTTGAGGCCTTGAAATTGTAACGTCTGAGTTAATTTCCATCTCCATTCAAAATTTTGTGTTTCTGTGAACTGAGTAATTTTCTCATTTAAGTTTCTCCTTAAATCGCCTAAAAAAAGCAGAACGCTTCCTGTAATTACAGAGATGTGGATAAATATGCAGGATATTCCCTAATGTGGTGGGAAGATGGGTTGTATTTTGTTGATTTATATGAAATGAATAATTACTCAGAGCAAAACAGATATTAGCCTCATTAGAGGAAATAGCAGTTTCTAATGCTTCTTCCTTCATCTTCCAAACAGGAACAAGTAAACCCAGCCCATATTGGTTATATTTCAGTGCTCCTTTGTTTGCCTTGGCATTTGCTTCACTCTATATAAAAATCAAATTAGTCCATGTTGCCTAGGTAATGTTATTCATTCTATTGTTTGTTTACATGTTCAGTGTCCTTAAAGCTTGTAGTAATAATGAGCTGTTCACTTTTCTCAGTATCAGTGCAGAATGCAGAAAATCAATGGTTACAAAGTTATTAATTTTTAATTTTCATTGTGAATTGAATGCCATTATGGTGTTTAGCTGAATAATACACTAAGTCTAATGGTGCCTGGTGTTATAAATTACATTTTTCCCTTTGAAAACTAGGAAGTTTTGCCTTGGAGCATTCATGCTCCATTGCTGATCTGTTTAAATCTCACCCTCAAAAAAATCACATGCACCAGAGGAGGATTCTGACAGAAGGTTTTTCTATTAATAAAGTTTGCAGAATCAATTGTGTGAACAGAATAAAATCAAGTAACACAAACAATGCTTTTTATTAAATTGTACTATTGAAATGGGCATAAAATCTGTCTGTAAAATACCAAGAATATATTTTCAGTAATATTTTGTTTTAAAAATATTGTAGTTAGCAATAGAAACAATATACATTAGGGAAATACTATCAACATTATAAATACCAAGTCCCAGATCCACTGTAAGGAAAGAAGAACACTGTCATCAATATCCGCAAAATGTGGTTGTAACTTTGGATTACACAGTGTTGAAGAAAGTGGTGAAAGAGTCTAGAAACAAAAACCTTGCTTAACAAAATAATTTATTCTCCTCTCCACTATGTAAAAATAATTCTTCCTCATCTGTCACAAAATCACCTGATTGAATAACCTGGCAGACTATTCGAGGTAGTTTATTCCATCATGCTGAGCTTTGGCTGGTCTATCTGGGCTTTATTCCGGAGCAAGTGTGTGCTGTTCTCAGCTTCTCTCAGGAGAGGCATTTGGAAGATCTAGATATTTCCCTAACTGAAGCAGAACTATCAAACTGAGTTGTGAGCTTTTGCTGCAAGAATTTGAGGAACCCAGATTAAGAAAACCATGTATTGATAAAACTGTCTAAGGGAACAAAAACAGGAAATGTTTTCAGATGAGAAAGAGCTATCAGAAATTTAAACAGGAAAGGCCGAGTACTGTTTGTTACTGCAGAAAGCGAATGCTGTGTGCAGAGTGACCATTGCCCTCACGCCGAGAGCTTTAACAGAAACTCACTCCAAGGTCACACAATCCAAGGCAGTCCTGCAGTGTGGTCCACAAGGTACTTTGCTGGCTAAAAAAGCTGAAAGTGGAATTAGAGTCAGAAGTCAATCTATCCCCTAAATTAGTAGGACCTAGAATTATGGTCAGAAAAAGATCTAGGGCAGTCTAAAGAAAGCAAAGTATTTTCAGTCAGAGGCAAATTGTGATGAAGCCCAGAGAAGTTGTGGATGCCCCATCCCTGGAGGTGTTCAAGGCCAGGCTGGATGGGGCTTTGAGCAACCTGCTCTAGTGGGAGGTGTCCCTGCACCCCTGCAGAGGGGTTGGAACTTGATGATCTTTAAGGTCCCTTCCAACTCTAACCATTCTATAATTGTATGATTCTATGTCCAGACAAGTGATGATCTCCTGCTGGAGCAGAGTAATACATTCAGATACGGAGATCAAGATCAGGAGCTGATCATGAGGTACCAGCAGGTAAAGTGCTGGGTCATTGTCTGCAGGATAAAAGCCTTGTAAAAAAGGAAGATGGTGACAATGGTTTAAATGCCATCATGATGGTGTGCTCTGTGGTGTGACTCAGGAGCTGTGCTTGCCTAGGGTGTGGCCAGGCAGGTGGACTATGGAAAGGCACTGGTGTGACTGGTGGGCTCCAATATCACCAGGAATCGCAGTGACTTGAAGGGCTCACTGCTAGCTGAAACTTGTCAGCAGAGAAATCATTACAATTCTTAGCAGCTCCTTTGCTGATGGATAAGAACTATTATGTCAATGAATAACTGCCATTCACAAGTTTCCAGTTCCTGCTGCTCACAGCAGTCCCTCCATCTCCCACTGCTTTCAGAGCAGACCTGCCAGCTCAGACTGAAACCAGATAGGTAGTGAGCAAAACGGTTTGGAATCCACAACTGCATTTTTACAAAAACAAAACGACAAATAACAAAAAAATCAGAAACAAAAAACCCCCAAACCCAGGAAACCTTATAACATTCTTATATGTTCTAAACTGACACATTTTGTAGGAGTCTTTCATCTTAAATAATCTTTCTCTCTCACTGATCTGCTCTTCCTTTGCATATTGGAGCAAAATAAGAGTAAGTCCCATCACAATCTTTGTTTTTGCTGGGCAAAGTCAGCATGAGTTTGGGCTATATTGTGCTTTTTTATTTCAGGAGATATTCTGAAATATATTAAATTAATGTATAAGCAGTAAGTTTCTACAACAAGTCTCTGTTCCTACAAAAACAGATCTGAAGATATTGTACTATCTATTAAAAAGTAGCAATAGGATGATATATATAAAAATATTATATTAAAAAAATATGATCTTAACATTAGAATAGTGTGTTAAGATATCCCCTGCTACCATAGGCTGGTCAGCCTGAGTCAAAATAACAGAAAGCAGATATACAATTTACTTCCTTATGATTTAAATTCTTATGATTTAAAAGGTAGGAATAATTCCAATCAACTTTTCACTGAATTTACTTTCCAAAAATAAGTATTTTTTAAAAGTGAAATCCTGCAAGGTTTTTGACTCAGTATTCCATGACATTCAGATTGGAAATGCAGCAATATGCTTTGTCCATGATTCAGATCTTAGAGATATTTAAGAGAAGCAAGCTGGCAGATTTTTAAATGTATATATATGTATTTTTTATCTATATATATATAAAAGTATTTTTGTAATTTGTGATGCTTATGTAAATATTATGTCCAGATTTTCACCAGTGGATGGGATTTGTAGAAGGGTTCTGCACAAAACAGGAGTAATTTCTAATCTGTTCAACATTGTGCTTGATAACTTTGAATTAATTATCAATACCATATCTGATAAAACTTGCACATGACACACAGGCCAAGTAATCATGAGGCCAGGGCAGATACACTAAAAAAAGAATATGTTTATATAGCTAAATAGACAATAAGTGTATGAAGAGGCAATTTGGCCTCTTCTTGAAGTTTTTATGAGAGCAGTATTGAAATACTACTTACAGAGCTAGTGTGAGTGAACCAAAAAAAGAAATTCACCTCCTGCCAGGCAATGTGCTGAGGAGACTTAGGCCTCAAATAACAAGTACGTAATTTGAGGGCCAATGATAGATAGAAAAATCAAACTAGATCATCTGGTTTTTATATTTTTTAATACCAGCCTATCTACAATAAAACAACGTAGCAAAGAGCTGTAACAAATCACTTCTAATTAGAAATTACGCATTGCCTTAATGGTGTCTTGCAAAAGACCATGTAAGTGGAGCTGACTGGCGACACAGCGTGGTTGTCCCTTAGTTAAACTGCAGCTGTGTGACTTGTTACCGAGAGCTGGGATACACAGTTCTGTAATTTGAATGAAAGGAACCTTTTAATTCATTATGAAACTCAGCAGAGGTACCTGGCAACTTTCATGTTCCTTTGAACTCCTTTTCAGCTCATTGCTAGCCTACGGGCTGCTAGGCCTTACAGTTATAGTTCAAAGCTTGATTTGTGTTGCTGAACAAAAATAATTTAAAAGCCATTGGAAAAGAGAAGTATGTGCACGTGAGAACACGGTACACGTCTATCCACCAAATTTACCAAGCCTTTTACTAGATCTGCAGCTGAATTACGGTTCTGAGTCTTACAACTTGGTGACTGACAGAAGCTGGTGTTGGCATTGACAAATCACTGATTATGTGAAGTAGCCTGACGCTTCAGCCTCTCATGTGATATCTAAAGCAGATTGTATACGCAATCGATAAACAGGATAACGAGGACTGGGGAGAGAACAGATAGTTCTTTCCAGTTACGGCGTCATGAGTGAACATGTGACGCGAGTACGTGGAGATTGCAGAGAAGGATTTGACCAAATTGACCGTGGAGATTGCAGAGACAAAGGACGCTGTGACCAGCACTGATACAGCGTTGATTTTACTCAGGGGATGCCCACTGGGTGCAGTGCTTGGCAGCACAGCCATTCCTGAGCTAAAAGGGCCATGCAAGAAACCGCTCTGCATTACTGGGCTTCAGGGAGGGCTTATGAGGTCAGGCGTGCTGCAATGACTTGCCTAAACAGCAGCCTGGGCTCCCTGCTCCTCTGGCTCCTCACCATGGTTTGAAACTGTCTGTGTGACCCGGACACCCTCTACCAGTGCCCACACTACAGAACAGTAATGAATGCTCATAGCTTGCTATGCCCGATTTAAGGCCATCATAAGAGAGCAAACAACCAGATTTCAGGGACAAGGAACGATAAATGCACCACACAAAGGGTGGGTTTTCAGGAATAGGTGATGCAGTAGTGACCTGGCCACACAAGCCTAGTCTATCCAAATATAAATGTTATTTTTCACACCAAAGTGTTTCATTTTAACTTCCTCTTTATATATGTATGTATATATTGTTTATTCACAAGCATGTTGCAGCTTCTAGTGGGCTGAAGCAGGCAGTGGGGTATCTCTATTCATACATTTCTGCTTTTTAATAGGATCCATTCAGAGCGAGACAAAAGCCTGATTGAATGCTGGGAGAAATTTTGTATCATAGAGTCATTTAAATGTGAACTAGGACATTCTCTGGACAATTGCATAAAAATGGCAAGTGACCCTCTGTATAATAGTTGCTTTCAACAGGATCCAAGGCCAAGACAGGCTTTTGACAGTTGCATAATGCAGATGGGTCACCCTCAGCCAACACAGAAATGTTGGGCATTGTGCAAAATGGGAATCGCATTTAGCAAAGTTGGAACCAAAAAGACAGAGAGACAAAAAAGCTTTCATTTTCAGTATGCTGATCAATTTTCTAATTAATGATTTTCAAATTAAGAAATACTGATTTATAGTCTGAAAGCTACATACTAATAGGAAGATTGGAAAAGGCCAAAATAAGAAATCTTTAAATTAATAAAGAAAACTTTAACAAACCTGTTTGCAGAAACTTCTGCAATACTTTGTAAATGATTTATGAAACTACACATTAGTGACTATATATGCTATTGACCTATGTGAAATACATGTAGTTTTATTTAGAAGTGTTTTACTATGCCTTTAAAATAGCTGTAGAGTAATTTAGTTACAGAACTGAATCCCAGAATTCACAAATCCAAGCAATTCAGCTCACTGCTATCATCCTATCACCTCTGCATTTCCTCCTGCTTTTTCCACTGAAAAAAAATGTTGTTTAGTACTTTGTGTTAATGCTTATTTGCTCTTTCTTATGCCAAAACATAATTTCACAGAAAAATATCAACAATGGATCTGAAAAAATACACTAGCATCTGTAAATAGCACATTGAAGCTATCTGAACTTTCTCTTCTCCCAATGGTAATAAGGTCTCAAACTACACGGAATTGTGGCATTTCAGTGTATTTAATTTATACTGTAAAAGCAAAAAGCTTTACAGATATATGTCTCTCTATATATATGAATAAACTTCACTAAAAAGCCTTTTTTATATATATGTGTGTGTGTGTGTGTATATATGTGTGTGTATTTATATATAAAAATTTATAAATCTGCTGCATGGAAGCTATAGCACAAGACCCTTTGCCATCTCAACTGTTATATTTTCACTGAAGCCTGAAAAGAAATCTATTGATATTAAGTATAATTTATGGTCTTCCTTTGCATTCTCACTTTCACTTCCAGGATGAGACCAAGAATGTGAATTATTGAAATAAAAGAATTGTAATATAATTTTAAATTAATTCTCCTTTTCCATTCTTTCAGAACAGCTGGCCTCTAATATTCTCCAGTAAATATTCCAAAATATTGTAATGAACAATCATGTAAAAACACATCAACAAGGAAACTTTTTATAAACGAGGCTAGTGAATGGTTTGTTTATACAAACTGGTGCTACAAATACTAGTATCTTGATTTTGTGCAACTGAAGACAATATTTTATTATTCTCCCTGATCTTCTTTTTTTATTTAAATCTTGTTAAACCCACATAAATACTCTATAGTAATAAAGAAGTGAATTATACATTGCATAAAACCCAAGATTTCCGTATCTGTCCTTAGGTTCCTGCTTTTAATATGTATAAATTGAATTACAGTGGTGAATTTTATCAAGAAGCAGGGTTTTTTAATGCTAAATCATAAAAAAGGTCTCTATTACTTGTCATGCAGTTCTGCTTCGAGGGTAGCTAGTTTGGGTTGCTACTACTTTTTGCCAAGATGTACGCTGTCAATCTGTGGAACAAGCATACAAAAGACTGAATCTAAGAGTAAAAAATTGGATTCAAAACAATACTGCACATTGAACAAGAAATGCTTGTATAACTAAAGTTGTCAATTGGTGCCTGTTACCAACATGATTGTCCTGAATTTGATACTAATTAATCCCTCAAGGTTGTTTTTTGTCAGACCTTTTTTTTCCAAAACCTAGTTAGGTAGGGAGTTTTTCCAAAATACTTCCCTCTCTCAATAGAGTAATTATGTAAAGATATAAGCTTTAACTTTTCCATGGATCCCTCCTTACTAAGTAACAGTGAACATAAATCATAATTTGATCTTCCTGTTAGAGGTGGCTGTTTCCAAACCCTCTTTCTGCTCTTCCAAGTTAATTCCCTCCTTATGACTCTTCTTTGGATTGACTGCTGGGGAAACAAATGAGTGGAGCTACATCTTTTTGCAGAACTCTGGTACCTGGACCTTAATTTAACCAGTGCCTCATCTCTGTGTATCAGTGTAGAGTTATGGAATTGCAGGTCCTTGATTGTAGAAAACATGCTCACTATGAAAGTAGTATTGAATCAGTTCATTGCCAAAAACACATAAAGAAATCATAAAGCAATCAAGCAGTGGCTGACAACAAATAGTCAAGAGCCTAATCATTCCTTCTTTAATTTTCTTTAATATACTCATTGCTTAATAAAGACCTTTCCATATCTGTAATATCCCAAAATCCCATAAAATTTGGTAGAACTTGCATGAGAATAAGCTGAAAGATATGAAGAGAAAAGCAAGGTTTCCCCCAAACTGTAGTACTTTTCAAGAGAAAGGACATAATGGTCTTATTAAGATCTTTATCTTAATCTCACTGAATTTATAATGAATATTTAAATAATTGCGGTGAACTTCAGATAATGTTCTTGCTGCACAGAGTATCTGATAGTGGGGTTTATTTACCTCAAGGCAAAGCAAAAGCGCAAGTTTACAAATATTTAATAATTTTCCCTTAATCTGGTTGAATGAACCTGTATCGACTCTGAGAAATAAAGTATCATGTTTAATACAGTACCCTTTGCTGTGGTTTTCAAAATTAATTCAATTCAGTGCTGTCTGAACTTCACATTAAGCTCTATTTAAATTTCCCTAGCGGTTCTTCATAGTACTGTAATTCACTGTCTTTTTGGGGGGCATAGCTCACTTTTTCCATATGAAAAGTAACTACCTTTTCTATCAATTTTTCAACCCTCTTTGGCTTAGTTACTGCTAACTGTCTGCCCCTACTGTCATGTTTCTATCTATAATGCTTAATTAAGGCTCGTGCTAGAGAGCAAACTATCCAAGGTATATCCTAAAGCTCGTTGTGTCCTAAGAACCATACACACTTAATTCACTCTACGAATAATAATACAAAATAAAAAAGACTTTGTGGTGACACAGGTGTTACTGTTTCAGCTGTTATCTGGTAACATTCAATCCGTGGTAAATGTGTACATTACCCTGCTTACTCTGTTGCAAGAAGCTCTAAATGCAGGGTATCATTTTTGGTCATACACAAAGACTGTTTGAACATGGAAGCAGAAACTGTGATCCTTTGGACGATGTTCTTAACATACACATGCAACAATATATTCTTTCTCATAAGCATGGGATTAGTAATGAATGGTTCAAGGAAAAATAGAAACTGTTGTCAGTTGTAGAGAGGAAGTAAACTTTCTTCATATTCTCAATACTAGATGTGTTGTAAAAAAGCCCAAATGGCAGTAAAGATACGGCAAAGGTTTGTGGGAGAAACTTTTAGTTTGGGATTTTAATCAGGTGATTTCCCCCTACATTATGGGAAGGATAATTTGTAAAGGCCTCTTAAGACTTGTAGCGTAAATGTAAAATTGCACAAGGGAAGCAGCCTGAAAAGGAGAACACAGTATTATTAAGTTTGTTTGTTAATGATTATAAAATATGAGTAAAACCAGTGTTAAAGTCAAGAAATATTAAAATTTGCAAATGGTTGATGAAACATGCATATGGAAAAAATAATGCACACAGTGATGCTATCCAGAAGTGTCAGAAATGCCATATCCCCTGCTGTTTACACTCCTGAAAGCATTCAAATGACACCTTGCATCTAAAATCACAATTACCAACCCTCTCCTTTTGCTTCTGTGCTGAGGAGCAGAGAGGGATTGCTATGGAGACAATATATAGCTAATAGCTGGAGGGTAGGTGGAATAAATTCAATAAATAAACAGTCACAGCTGAAAAGGAGGAACGAGGGCTGACAACCAAGTCTGACAAAAAGCTTCTGATTTTATATTGAAACTTTGAAAAGGATGTAGAAATCAAATACTGTCACTAAAAACTAATAAAGCCATTGAATCAATCACGGAAAAACATCAGGAAATGATCTGCTGTTCAAAATGAGGAGCTAAGAGACAATCATAGGACTTTTTACTAAACTCTGCAGTTGTTTCTATGGTTTTGAACTGGTCATTTATATTATTGCACTCTCTGAGCACCGAATTACTATGAAATCCCTCTAGGTTTCCAGTCTGGGCATTGTGTGAATGCTTGCCCTCTCTATTTAGCCAATTCTTCCTGCATGTGCTCTTAAAAACAACAAAAAGGTGGGCTGGTGTGACAAGCCAACTCCAAGGGATACAATCAAACAATTGTACAAATCACCTGCTGATTTTAAAAAGCAATTATATGTCTGAGAAAGGTCATTAAATAATGCATAGCATGGCAAGTGACATAGAGTTACGTTAATGGAAACACTTAACACTGTTACCATGGTTAGTGTGGAAAACATGCCCAAAAGGGGCCAGTGCTGTTGACTGCTACTATTGATTCCAGAAAACCTCATTAGTTCTGCTTCTCAACAAGATACGAAATACTGGAGAAATGCCTGTCATTGTTCTTCTGTGAATTTGAATCAAATATAACAAAAGTATAATCTGGTTTTTGTTACCGTATCTCTGTTCTGTATATAGCTCCTGCCCACAGTATATTTTTGAACAACAGAAATATTTTAATGGTGGGAAAGGAAAACTGACTGCAATCGTTACCTTCTGATACTCTTTGTGTACACCTGGTCTGGCTTCACATCTTTTGTTGCAAAGCCAGATCATAAATACTTTTCCTTTAGTGACTTTTCCCTTTGCAATCAGATGGCTTTTAATCATTAACCCGGGAAATTATGTGGTGCCTTTCCTCAGATTCACCACCTGGTTCTGATGCTGTCACTGGCCGTGTTACCGTCTCAATTCCCAGGAAAGGAGGAGGGTCTTTTTGGGAGGGGTAAGGAGGAGAGGAATGGTGGAAGGGTTAAAGGGCTGTTGATATTTTTCCTTGCTAGATCCCCTAATCCTACACATCTCTTCTGTCCCAGTTATTCACCCAAACTGTAGCTAATCAACAGGAAAACTTTGTTAATTTTTGCTATTTGCATGTAGCCTGAGTTCTTTGAGTTCAAATTCCTTACTGCTCTTCTGTAAATTAATATGAATCATTTAATAATCTGCAAACACAGCTGACAATGGTTCTATGGTTAGAAGGTTGTGTTCAGCCCATTTTTCTCCCTGTTGTCTCCCAGTATCCTAATCAAACACGTCTGGCAGTGAACTGTAGCAGTTGAGAAGCTGACATACATTAACTTTTACTCCTCCTATTGCAGATGTAATAACCTACTGCAAAGAAACTATAGTGACTGCTGAGGGCAGGAATATGCTGACATGACTAGATCCAACAAATACCATTTACCAGAGAAACTCATGAGTTACTCACTTTAATTGCTGTCATAATTGGTGGAGGAGAGCAAGTGGGTGTGCCAGGGAAACCTGAACTCTTACTGCTAACGCGTCTTCGTTTTAACACAAAAAGCATCAGGAAGAGCTATATTACTCAAAGTTTATTTGACAACATATTGACTTGTAGCAGAACATGCATTGTAGGATTTTGTATACAGAATAATAGAACGAGTGCTCAGATTCCCCCAGGACAATAAAAGCTAGATGTGCACAGTTCAGTGCACCCTGGTGTGCTGTAGTTCTGCCACTGTTCTCTGCCCACCACCTGTCTGTCTCAGCCCACACTTTACAGCTCTCTGACCTGCTCCTGGGTGGCCCACTAGATGCTCCAGCAGCACGTGGCATGTTCTTGGTACCTTCAGACTCCAGAGAGAGGGCCAACGAACTGGCCAAGTATTAACCTTCTCTTTGCTCAGGATGGGTTTGCAGTACATGCTGTCACGGTGCTTAAAGGTAGATCAGCTGCAGCCAAACTGTACTCCCATCACTAATCAGATTTATTTTTTTCCTTCTCATTTTAGCTATCTAGAAATCAGGTGTTTGATCTAAGTAATTTATCTAGTTGGTGTTACCTTCTTATAAGCAATGGGAAAGATAGAAACTTCTGAAAGACAATTTGACTCAACCACTTTGGGATTAGATGAGTCACCACTTCAGTTTATCAGTCCTTCTGCACTGATTACAGAGGAAACCTGGATGACTACCCTAGATTACACCACTTTTCAGGTGGTAAGAGCTTGGAGACAGGAATTCTGTCTAACGTGAGTGACAGGGAAATGGATTGAAAAAGTACTTTCCTGAGGGAAGCTGAAATACAGGACTGCATAGAAGCTAACAAGTAAACCAATGGAAGTAGTACAACAACAGATCCACGTCATTGTGGTAAAGTACTGTAAACGAATTAGTACTGTAATTTGTTACAAAATACCACAGTACACCCCAGAAGTGGAGGCATTACCTTCTGTGTTGAAATTCTTGTGTTGCCATTGGAAAAAGAAATTAAACTCAAAATTAGCTAATGTCACAGTGTTTTGTACTTTCCTTTACATGCACTGGCAACGTTCTAGAATATTCTAATGGAGTCAAGCTATGGATGCCAATGACTAGGCACATTAACAATGACTAGTTGAGAAAATTATCAACTGTACAAATAAACATAAATCCACTGGTGTAAGCACAGCAATAGTGATTTATGTTAACTGTGATTTTGGAGCTCTGTATTTTGATGGAAAGCTTTGAGAAAAATATACAGAGGAACCTAAACCCAGAAATAATTCACTCCATTTAACTGTCCAAGATGAAATACAATTGCATCTTTTCTTCTTTTGTGCATTCTTATTTATAGTACACAGTAAACTATCGAATGGAAACAACTGGCGTATTGTGTAGCTTCTATCGGTGGCTGACACTAGTTCAAATAGATGATCTTGACAGCGTGCCCAAAGAAATGTTTCAGCTTTACAGTCTAGAAAATGTTGTGTTTCTTCTGTGAAATAAGTGCTTACATGAAGCATATATAGAAACATTTTTAAAATTAAGAACAGACTCTTTATTTTGTTGCGGCTGCATTGTTCAAGGTTGCGGCCCCACAGGGAGGAAAAGGAGTTCTCAGAGAAATCGATGGAGCGCTGGTTGCAGCATTAAAACGATGAACACAGCTGGAGTAGCTGACTCTATCCCATGTTTTCACATATCCTCTAAGAGCAGTATTAGCTGCCAGGGCTTAGAGCAGGAGGCACGATCAAATCCTGAGGCTTCCCAGATGAGGCTGTGTGAACTCTCTGTGTCTGCACCAGAACTCTGGCAGCGTACAGCCTGCAGCTGCAGGGTGGCCAGGGATCAGGGTTTGGGGGTTTGTGTGAGTTCATGTGAACACATAGGTCTCTGATTTCAGGAGGTATCAACTCCACAAGCAAACTACAGAAATAAAATAAATTCAAGATGCTCCGTGTATTAACCTGTGGATATTGTAAAGTTTGTATCAAATTTGTGTGGTTGTATCAAAAATGCGAGAGGTGCCTGGGTCTGGAATGCTACCAGTGGTAGGATGGAAAATTCATGACTGCTAGACTTTACTTTCTGGGGCATTATATTCATAGCTCATTGACTTCCTCTATAAAAGTAAAATAGTTTGTCCAAACAAATCATGTTTGGCAAGCCCCAAAAAGAACTTCATTTCCTGAAAGCATTCTAATTAGTACAGAAGTCTGTTCTTAGATCAAATTCTTCTGAGTTTCCATCACAAGTATCTGAGTTAACATGTATTCTTTTGATAACGGTCCCCTTCAGTTACAGGGATGAGGAGTCCCAATGTCACAGTGTAACAGGCTGCAGCCCAAGTACCTTCCCAAAAACTACATGGACAAGGTGTGACCCAAGAGGTGTGTTGGGTTTACAGTAAACTAACATCATCAGCAAAAGGTTCTGCATGTGACCTTGCTATGCGGGACAAACCGACAGCTGCCAGGGCTTCTCTCAGTTTTGTAAGAAACACTGTGGCTGTGATATGTATAAGTATACATTCGGCTTATTTTAAATGAAAAAAATATTAACTTCTGCTGGAATGCTCACTCCAAAATAACTACGAAATGGTGCAATGTCATAAATTCTGACATTTCAATTTTTGAAAGTATTCAACCGTTTAATAAAACACTAAGGGACAATATTTTGTCTTCACATGCAATGTTACGTTAGCTATGTGAATTTGGTTATAAACATGAGTGTATCGATTAAAATGCTCTGTGGTGATAGTTTGGCCCATGAATCACTGTCAGACAGCATGGGAAGTCTGCACCAGCTGATGTGCTATTAGAAGGGCAACCAAGTTGTCCGCTGCTGTGATGTATTATGGCACACACAAAGTGCAATCCAGCCCAAGGCAAAGCTTTTAGGTTGCTCTAAACTGGCTATTCTTGGGTCTCAGTTCCGCTGCTTGCTGGGTTAGGCCTTCAGGACTCACTCTCTCTCTCTCTCTGATCAGCTCTCTACTAATTGGCTTTGCTCAAAACTGTTGCCTATGGTTGCTGTCAGCCTGACAGCTCCAGTTTTGGCAGCAGGAGTTGGAATCTTGTCCCTTCCGAGGCTCCGGTGGCCACTGGCAGCTAAATCGTGCCTGAGTTCTGCTCTGTCGGAGGGGCCAAAACTCAGACAACTTCTGCAAAAATCACCTAGTGATAACCACGATGCATTGCATCAGTCAGTGAAGTGCCCAGAGTATAGCACAACCACTGTTTTCTGTTAGTGACACAATTTCAGCGTAACGCATGTGTGTTCTGCTGGCACCAAGAGGCCAGCTTATGTTAGGTCAGATGCTAAATAAGAGTGAAACCTGCATTTTCGGTCTCCAGCCTTTATGCAGATATAGCCTGATTGAGATTAGAAGAACAAGAAAAATAATCAGTCTACGTGGGAAGATAATGAATATTATCTTTAGGAAGGTCATTATTTTATTTCATTTGCATTTTTATATTCCAGACATTTTTAAAAAATAGTCTTTTATTCAGTATGCCCACTCAAGGGAGAACAGACTCTCCATTAGTGTGTCCTAATTAAGAAGGTTTTTTACTAGATTACAAATGTGACTTTTTAGCTTAATTATGTACAATAATATTGACTGATTTAACCTGCATCCATCAGTGCAGTCTTTACCCTCGTTCCCTTGATTTTCTGTAATGTGAGTACTCCATAAATAACATCAGTTCCTCTGTTCCTGGAACATAGCCTGCCTGGGGCTAGTTAAGTTTTATCAATGTTTTAGGTTGATTTGCAATTTGTTTCTCAGGAACATACTGGGAGATATATATTGGTAAGTGTAGTAAATATGCTGAAAATGGTTTATCTACCATGCCACAATCATGTAAATTCTCTTTGTCTCATTGGAAAGAATTTTGGATGTATATTAAATTTGAACCATATTGGACTTTATAACATCGCTTGTATGATGTGCATTTATCAAACTAGAAACTAAATGTTAGAAATCTGTTCCCTGTCCTCCGTTTTCTTCACAAGAAGACCAAACATGGATTTTGCTTCTCTGCTCTGTAAATGTATATGTAAGCGTTGGAATTAAATCAAAAAATATAAGAACAAAAAAAAAGAAACCCTCAAAAATTGTTGAGTGTTACCTTTGGATTCCTTAATGTTTTGTTCAAAATGGTCTGTGAACGAGGCTTTACTGGAAATTAAAATGGGGACTGTGTATCATGCCTGCTGGTCAGTAAGAAATATACAGCCTCAGTCCAAGATACAGTCCCCACTCCAAAGCAGCAACTATCTACTATTGTAAATAGAAAGTGAATTTACCATAAAGATCAAAATTATAGAATCAAATATTAATTTAAAAGTTTATTACAAAAGATTAATAGTATAAGCCAAAGGCACAGATGTCAGTCAACAGTATAATTATGGTGTCTTGCAGAGAATTTACAAAATTACAATCTTTCAATAACTAATTTGAATCAGTAGGCACAAAAGAAGTATTTACAATTGGAGTTTTTGTTGTTTTTTTAATTTGATTTGGTTTGGTTCGGGTTTTTTCTGTTTTCCAACCAGCTCACCTTGATTTCATTTTCCTGATTTTCAGCATTTACACTTGTCCATCCATTAATGACCTGATTTCATGACTTCATGAAATAGTTGTGGGATGTGACCTTGGATGTGGGTATGTAGGGCCCACAAGAATTCACTGGGAAGCTGCAGTGCGGAGCTGAGGGTTGTGTCTTGTGGGATGTCTATCGGGACCACAGCATATTTAACACAAGCTCTTCATTTTATTTTCTCATGTGAGCACACCGTGTTGATTTGACAGGGTACAGCAGAATTGAAATCATTTAGACAAGACATCAGAGGGTTTTTACTGTCTGAGACTGAAGTTGCCTTTGGGACTGGACCTGGTAAGTACTAGCTGCCAGATGCCCATCATCTCACCGCCAGGCAGGGAACGTCCTGTAGACTGGAGCAAACTCAAATCCTGTTTTTTTTTAAATATTAACTTCTTGGGGAGTAAAAAAAAAAATCAGAGGAAGAGAAAGCTGTGCTTGGCCTCTGTTTGATTTGTGACAGTTTTAGTACAGTATTCACTTTGCAGGTTATTCTGCTGTATATAGAGCTATTAAATTATGGTAATTCTTTAGAAAACCGGGTACTTGGCAACTAAGGCAGGTTTCTAAGGGAAAATTGAGTTTGTGGAACTGATAAAGGAGTGATTCAAGACCAATACAGCTGGAGAAGAAGAAAACAAATGTGAAGGACAGGGCACACTGCAAAGGAGTAGGTGGGAACAGACTGCAGAGAAAAGGTTATTCCATTGTTACAGCAACTAGAAGCCAGGAGGAAAGAATAATAAGCAGTAATAAGTCCCGTGGCCTTAACAGTGTTCAAGGATGTCCCATGCTTCAGAGCCCAGGGAGGTGGAGCTGCTCAGCAGCTCAAAGCAACACATCCCATCCCAGTTTATAGAGAAAATCTGCCTTATCTATCTTGCAGTACCACAACTTTTTATAATCTGCTTCACAGCCTGTTTCAAATGTTACCTAGACTCTGCCTAGAGCTAAATCTGACTCTTCTCTCCATGTCACTTGTTTCATACTTGCATAATTCTGCTGAGGTCAGAGAGGTTCCTATTTTATACTGTGCACGAGACAAAATGTAAGAAAGGCTTTTAGGCTCCAAGCCTGTGGCTGTGAGTGATGAGTACCAGCTGTCTCATCAAACTTCTTGTGTCAGATGGAAATAAAACTGGGAAGCTCAGCATGCAAATGAGCAAATATTGGCTACTGACTTCTGACAAAGACTAGCTTCACTGTAAAAGAAATCCTATCAGTAGCACTGTGAAGTAAGGCTACAGACCGACGGTGGGTTTCCAGCAAATGGAAACAAGCTGCAATTACAATGCAGAATTTCTTGCTAAGCGTCCCTGTTTTGGCAAGCAAGGTTTCCCAAAACCAGCCTCAGTGAACTTGGATCCCGGTGTTAGTACATTGAAAACACCATTTTGCCACCTAGTGGTGAACTCCGGTTTTATGTTTTATGTTTTTCCTTCTCAAACTTGCATCTTACTGTGCTGTGAACTGTACGCTGTTCAGACAGACAATTCTGCCTACAAGGTGTATGGTAATTTTCTAGAAAAGTAGTTACATGTTCAGCGAAAACTGAACATTTTTTGGGGTGAACTAGACAGCTCCTTCATTTTGAGTGTTGTCTAGCTTCAAAGTTTCTTAATGTCCAAGATTTGCATTATTTTGCTAAGGGTCCAAAAAATTAATCTTTTAGCCCTGCTGAAGGTTTTAACTGCAGAGCACCTTTCAGGGAGGAAGCTGCTGTACAGGCAGTGATAAACCCTTCTGAAAGAACCACATCTCTAAAAGAAGTCCTTGCAAAACCATACACCAAGTGTGGGATTTTGTGCATGGAGACACTCCCATCTGGGATATATTTAGTTATAACAAAGCTGTCTTTTGTTTAGTATCTCAGAAACAGCTGTGTTTTGTCCATAAGCCAGAGAATGAAACCAAGGGGAAAAAAAAAAGAAAAAGAGAAGGTGTATTTTTTTAGTCTATGTAGTTTTATTTTGATGTTTTCTGCTTGTGGGGTTGCATGGAAAGAACATGTTTCCTGAGTGGTTTGACAAAAAATTTTTTTCACTTAAACTTCAGTTTCATTTAAATTCCAGTGACCTTTCCTCTTACTATAATGTCTCTTCTCTTAATGGAGAGGGCTAGCTAAGTGTCAGTGGTGAAATTATACCTTACCAAGAGCAATATGGTGCTGGCTAAGAAATGAACCACATAGAAAGGGAAACCATTCAATACCTAAGATGCTGATGAAATTATGTACACTTCTTCCCAAGAAAAAAGGCCTGTTCTAGGTTTTCTCAGCCACTGGCACCACTGTGTGAACTGATGAGAAGTCAGAAAGGACTGACAAACTGTGCTCTGTTGCATTAAATCCCTCAGGGGAGGGGCTAAGGGCAAACTCAGGTGTGTCGGGACCATCTGGTGAGTGAGGATGGTCTGGTGAGTGAGGATGGAACTACATACAAGTGTTCAGTCCTCATTTTTGTTTGCCTAGTTATTCATTCACAGCATGACATCATGGTGCATATTCTGTTAAAGGCAGACTGACTAGGGTTTCCATGTGAAAGCAGATGACTGATCATCAGCTCCTCTAAAAATCCATCTGAAGTGGTAAAGCTTTCTCCAAAAGGCTAAGATAAAATTCAGGAGGCAAGAATTCGGAACTGGATGTGAATTGATATAGGCTGCACTAAATTTTATCAATTTCCTAAATATATTTAGAAGTAAAATACAAAAAGGTCCTCAGAAAATTATTTTAACTCACGCTGACAAATATGAATCCTAAGGAGGATTTCTTGTTCAACTTTTCCTATCACTCCTCTCTCCCAAAAATTAAAGAATTGCATTTATAAATAAAGTTGAAGTTAGGTGTGACTTTATTAATAGCAGGCCTCATACAAAAATAATTATTTATTTCATTGATGTTTCAACTTTGGTAAGATTAGTATAAGTTCACAATAAGCATGTTTACTCTATGGTTCTTCAAATGAATTATTTCATTACAGCCATAAACTGTTAAACAATGGTTTCTTCCTTGTACATATCATATACCAATTGACCAGTGAGTTTTACTGTGGATTTGAATCAGGTCGTCATGGTATAGAACACTGAAAGTATGACCCTTATTTCCATCAGCTTTATTTCTTTGGTATACAGATGGTATTCGGTTTGGCTGAGGGAACTAAGATATTTCTGGAATGACTTTAATGATCCATGTGTCCTAGTTTTTTTTCAACAGATTATGGGATCATAGGATAATTCAGGTGGGAAGACACCTCACGAAGTCTCTAGTTTAACCTTCTGCTCCAAGCAGGGTCATCTATGGGGTCAGACCAGGTTGCTCAGTGCTTTGTCCAGTCAGGTCTTGAAACCCTTCCAGAATGGACATTGAAACAATTTCTCTGTGCAACTGCTGCTACTGCTTTGTGGTCTTACCTGAGCACTGACTCAGCACAGATGCCTGGAAGATATTACTAGTGAAGACCGAGACACAGAAAACACTGTGAACCTCAGCATAACCCATGTCTGCTGTCACTAAATCACCTCCCTATTCATCAACGGTCCCACATTTCCCTTGTTCAGCCTTGTACTACTAATGTAGCAGAAGGACCTCTTCCTTGTTTCCCTTGATGTCCCTTGCAAGTCTAAAGCTTTAGCTTTTCAACACCATCCCTCCATTCCTAGGCTATGTTTCTTAAAGTTGGTGTCTCTTTACATGTTTTTTTGATTCTGAGGTTTCATTTCTGTGACCCTGCACCCTTTGCTTTCTATCCATGTTCACTGCTACTTCCCTTAACCATGGGTCATTATTTCCATTCCTCATAATTTCAAGTTTAAAGCTCACCTCACTAGATTGGCCAACCTGTGGACAAACACCCTCGTGCCCTGCTTGGACAGGTGGATCCCATCTCTTCCCAGCAGTCCTCAATCCTCAAAAAGGATCCTGCGTTTTTTAAAGCCAAATCACTGATGATGATACTGGTTGCACAACAAGGTATTGATTTGCAGGACCATCTGCTCCTTCATAAACATTTCCCCTTCACCAGCAAGACCAAGCAAACATCACCTGGGCCCTCATGCCCTTTACCTTCATTCCTGGAGCCATCTAGTCACTCCTGACAACCTGTTCACAATATAAGCAAACTATTTTATTGCTGAAATTAGAGGCTTATATTTGAAATATAACTTTGAGTCTAAGTTTTTTATAAAGATATTATAATTTTAAGACTTTAAATATTTTTCTATTTTCTATCAAATTTGATCAAACATTGAACCCTGGAAAATCAATTACTTAAAATTAGGTACAGTCATAGAAATCATTTTAACTTATATCACTGCGTTCATCTTTCATCATTAAGATTTCTTGATAAATTTATTTTTCTTGTGAATATTATAGACAAAGGCAGTATTGCCTGGATAGGCAGGAAAAGGCTATATATCTATATCTATAGGCTGAACTGTTTGTACAATGGTTGCTCTTGATTTTGGTCTCCTGAAGTGGAGAAAACTGATCGTCCTTTTCATAAGAAATGACCTTGATGTTGCTGAAATAGCTGTTCCTTCAAGAATCTAGAAAATATTTTCTGCCATGTTTAAGGCTGTTGAAAAGGGAAATGAAATGTTTCCATTGTAGCTTAAATATTTTATTAGATCTTGAGCCTCAGCTTGCATGCAATGCAAAGTAGCTCACAAAGGAATCCTGAACTCCTCCTGACTTAACACTTCATGCTTTCTGTCTTACAATGCAGTTTCCAGTGGGAATAATTTGTTACAAATTAATTCTATGATTTCACACCACCTCTGCAGTGCCATTTAGTAGTGTCTTGGCTTCACATTAACTACAGTATTGAGTGGGTTTTTTTACAACAGTATTTGTTCTCAGTATTTTAACTCTTTTCTCTAATTACCACTGCTGTTAAAATGGCCACCATTGTCAAGTTTAGTGAAAATTTCACAAGCATTCATTGGCTGCACCAACAGAATGAAATCTCAGCTATAAAATGCCTGTTGATTATACAGCCTTGAATGAAACATTATGCTTCTTACTTTGCATTATTATTCTAATTTTCTTTTATGTTATGTTCCAAAATAATGAGAGCAGCATTTTTTTTGTTTATTTGTTCAGTATTTATACAGAATATTTGATACAAATTCCAAGTTATGAAATGAACATTTATCTCTGTAGGTTATAAGTTTAGAGAACCATATGGCAAAAATTTAGCAAACCAACAAGGGTATCTTAGCAGAGAACAAAATACACATTCTTCTGGAAAATATAAATTTCTTATAGTATAGAGGGGCATATGAAAGTTATAGGGTATGAGGAATAAAAAGGTGTGGCTTGTGTTTACAGCCTGATGACTTTGTGCAAGGAAATACACTGATCCAGCCAGCAATAACAGGCAAATAAAGTGTCTCTAATTCTTCCCTGATAAATCTCTGTCAATGTAGGGCTACGAACAGATTTCAAAATTAATAGATAGTTATATTCATTATTAGGAAACAGTCTGAATTGCATAGAAGTATGGAGTGGTGCTCTGTACCCACAAAGAGGAGGAAAGTTTAGCTTTGATTCTGTGTTATCACAACTATAAATGCAAACAAAGACATGTGCATCTTGCTTGCCCCCTGTGCAAACTCACACAACGAATGCAGTGATTTGGGACCAAAATGCAGTGCCAGTCAATTTTTCTTACACATAGATCATCTCTTGATGAAACAAAATTGGTGCTTCAGCAGTAACCAACTGGGCCTATCTCAAACCTCTCTGGGTGGAAGAGATGAGGACTTCTTGTGCAGAGAAAGGATCAATGAGAGAAACAACCTGCCTGATCGTGAGAAACTTAGAGAAGCCTGTGCAAGCCAGCAGGAATAGTTTGCTTTCTCTTCAGGGAAGAAAACCCCATGCTTGCTTCAGGAGCAACTTTTACTACATTCCCTGATAGCAGGATCCCAGTAGCCATTCCATCTTTAGCAATGTGAATTAAATTTTACTTTAAACAATTATCATTCCCCAAAGTCCAGAAATAATAATATCCTCTTCTTTAGGTGAGGGACTCATGAGGTAGTTGGTGATAAACTGTAGCTTCCCTCATAGATCCGTTGTAGATCCAGGAGCTACCCTGGAGTCTGCACCCTCCAACTCCAGCATAGCGTTGGGCTACTCACTCCAACACAGCTCGTGCTTAGACTTTCGCAGCTCTCTTTTAGCTTTATGGCATGGTGATCTAATTAATGTGGATGTCTTCACTGGTAGTAAAATAGGAAGGTAAAAAAGATGTGTAGGGCTGCTGCTTATTGGTTTCTTCCATTAACCACCCTCTGTTTCTGCTATATGTTGTCTCTCTGGACTACAGTCCTTCTTAATCTTTGATTATCCTTCTTTTTTTCTTATTTTAGGCCTCAGTCATCAAATTCCCAATTCAGGTAAGTTTTAAAGAACTGGTTTTACTTTAAAAAATCAGTTTAATAGCAGGATTGATTTATTTTTATGGTCATCTTTCTAACAGCTAGCAACCTTGGAAAAAGTTGCTTTTGCCCTCTGTGCTTTAAAAGGAATAATTTTTCATGAGTAGAATTGCCTGTGAATTCTTAATATGCAAGCTTTATGAAAAGCCAACTTAAAATGCTGAGCAGCAGAGAATACTAAAACAGACTGGATTATGCTGCATAAGAAGAAGCAATCAGAAGACCAAAAATTTATTTGGGCATTGAAAACCTCAATCTGTGACGTTATATGGCCTCTTTGTTCATCCTCTATACCAGCCTTTTCCAAACATCACATCTGTAGTTCCCGATTCACTCTGCAATTACTAGAGCCAGCACAGGACTTCTATAAATAAGCAAAGCAGAAAATATTTGGGATCTTGAAGCTCCTTTTGAATGAGAAAGTGCCAGTCCCAAGCTGTAATCTTGGCACTCTTTTAGTGCACATTAAATCCTGCCTCCCAGAAGGAAGAAAGAAACCCCAAATCTCCTCATTCACCAGTTTTCAAGTAAGCACCTGTAGTGGGTATGTGTATTTACGCCCACACACTGTCTCCTGATTGATTGCTCATATCAGAGAGAAGGGAGCTGAGCCCCTGCAGCTGGGATGGTTACAACACCCTAGAGCTCTCTCTTACCTAAATAACAGCCATATAGATAACGAAGTAAACCAGGATCACTATAAGTATGTTATATATTTAAAAATTTCTCCACAATTACTTCCTTGTAAGCCCACCCTCCTTCTAACAAACTAATAGACGGTTGAAATGGCCTCAAGCTGCATCAGGGGAGGTTCAGATTGGATATTAGGAAAAATTTTTACACTGAAAGGTTATTGGGCATTGGAATGGGCTGCCCGGGGAGGTGGTTGAGGCACCATCCCTGGAGGTATTTGAAAGACAGATAGACATATATCTTGGAGACATGGTTTAGTGATGGTTTTTTATTAAAGTTAGGTTGATGGTTGGACTAGATGATGGGTCTTGAAGGGTCTTGAAGAGTCTAGACTTGACCCTAGACTTGACCCTAGACTTGAAGGGTCCCTTCCAACCTAGACAATTCTATGATTCTATGATTCTATGGATTTACATAGATGTAAATAGATAGACATATTTATTTACATAGATATGTATAGATATCTATATCTATATCTATATAGTCTATAGATAGACTAACATTACAAAATAATGTTAGTTTTGAGTGTGTATCCATGCAGAAGTCCCAGCTTATGTGCCATTACTTTCTTTACTCATTTAGCCCCCATAGCTTTGAAGTCCCTCAGCAAAATAAGAATAAGAGCATTTTGGAGATATGTTGAGTTATGGAAAAAGGATAGAAATCACCAAAGCAGGCAAGTTCGTAATTTCTGAAACACTTTGTGATCCTTTTTTTTTGCGGTTTGTGTTTGCTTTTAAATTAAATTGATGGAAAAAACCACAAAAAACAAAAATTAAAAACCTCCGTGGTTACAGAGCATGGGAAGTTCAGTTGGATCAATTTGTTTTAGTGAGAAGAAAAAAAAAGGTCTGAAAGTTCAACTGAATTCCTCCTTAATTGCAAAGTACAATTCTTACCATACCATACATATGTATATACATACCATACCATACCATGTATGTATATATATAAAATATGTATATAACAAGTCTTTATATTATGATCACAGACATGTCTTGAAAAAACACTCACCTTTTTACACAAGAGTTTCACAGATACCCCACCCCGAAGGACATTCATCACTCATACTTCTTTCTCCTTAGTACAATACATGAATAAAATTCAGGGATTTTTTTCTGGCCAAATTGAGCACAATCTTCCCCCTCCACCATCAAAACACTGATTTTATTGATTAAATAGGTATTCAGAAGATAGAAGTATTGGGGAGGCATTATTTTGATTGAAGAAAAACCCTTAAAAAATGTTAACTGTGTTTAAAAGTGAGTGCAGAAATAGGCATAAATAAGTTTTTATATTTAATGCAAAAAATGGGTGCTGTTGGAAGAGATATCTCAAGAGAGAACCACACTAAGACAGGAAACATCCAATAAGCTTTTAACACTCTTTGTATTTTATGAGATTTACTTTGAGATTGAGCCATAAAGTACCAGTCTTTAGGGACTTACTTAACCTCTTTCGTGTGTTTAGTTGAGCAACAGTCATATTTGGAAGCAGAATATTTTTCTCTCCTGTTGTCCTTTGGTGACAGCTGTAAATGTTTACTTGGAGAGGCCATTACCATTACAAATATGGGTATCTGTCTGAAATTACAGAATGAAAGGAAAGTAGAAACTGGGAACCTCTCATTCAGAGCAGGGGAGGAAAGGGGCCAATAAATCAGTCTGTCCTGGTACTCTATAGCTCTCTTCCCAGCCCTGGGGGTAGACAGTATGTATCATCTCTGCTTCATGTTGTCTGGATCCCTTGAAAAATTGCAAAAGGTTTCTTTTTACCTTCTGTCCTGAGCTGTGTACAGACCTCATCAGCTATTGCTGATAATCTGTCTCAAAACACGTCGAGCAGATGTCAGAAGAAAGTTTTTCCCTACATTATTTTCAAAAGAAGTTTACTTCCAAATAAAATTCAAGGCAACTGCACCAGAACACCAAAGCAGCTTCCTCAGAGCAGTCTGATTATTTGAACTGAAACTTGGAGCTCAGCTTTTCCCTCTCATTTGTTTCTTTCTGTTACTTGTCATTATCTCAGACCTGGGTCACTGAACCATCAAGGAAATGGGCAGGTTGACCAGGCAATCAGGGTCTCCACACCACTGTGGCACTGAAAAGCCTGCAGATGTGAGAGTCCTCAGGCTTCATGGCATCCTGGCACTGCCTTATAGTCCTCAACACTATACTGCATCTCTGGATAATTTCAATTTTTGCGGACCCATATTCCTACCCTGTTAAATGAAAACTGTCTCCTTGCTATTCGCGTGGGATACAACAGTGTTGACATAATTTCAGTGTATACACTGCACTGGAATGCGCAGATGAGATTTGGGGATTTCAAGTATCTTAGGATATTTGTTCAACAGTGCAAACATTAACAGCCTTTGTGAAGTTCTGCCTCGGGAACAATTGCAGAATGTCATAGCTGACTCAGAAACACAGGATTGTAATGGTATGTTGCAAAGCAGACAAAATCCTACCCATCAACTTGTTTGCATATTTAGAAAATACTGATCCCAAATCATTTTAATTACAATTGAGATAATAAGGTGGATGTTTAAAGGAGTATTTGCTGTGAAAATACACTCCAGATTAAATTTAGGACTCAGTAAACTCCAAATGAAATCCTTAAACCTAGAGCAGTTAAGTTTAAGATCAATAAACATTTAAGGTCTTTAAGGTATGTGGTATTCTTCCCTCCAAAACTCTGAAAAATGTGTTACTTGGAGGGTTAGAGGTGTGTTCAGGATTAGCTGTTGAAAACATTTTTGTAAAATAAAGATGTGGATGTAGACTGACACTGTGCATGCATTGAAAGCAATATGCAAAAGACCTGATGTTGTTGTTTATTTTCAGTGCTGCAGACTGTTCTGTATGCGTCGCTGTGCACTTCAGAGTGATAACCAAACCTCTCCCAACAGCACTCCAAGCAATCAGGCTAACATATGCCATGTACGACTGGAGTTTCTCAGCCAGGAACCCCATTGTGAAAGACAGGCATCGTACACGGACATAAATAAAACAGAATTCTTGCGCTAAAAATCTTGCAATAAGGACTCATTGAAACTTTCAGTTGAATTCCTTGTAGTCACCACGAGGTTCCACTTTGCTGCAGTTTCTGCTGAGCATTAAGGTCAGAGCAGTTGTCCTGAAATTGGTCACTCCTTCCTTTTTTGACAGTTCCATCCCTGGTAGTTTCTCATACGGCCCAAAAGCATAAGCTGGAGGGGAGAGGGGAAAGGAAGTGGAGGGACAAAGACAAATTGCTGGTAATTCAAGAAGGGCCAGAGCACCTCTTCCTGCAGCAGTCTTTGCTCATGGAAATCCAAGGACAGCTACTTGTTCTGGATCTTTGTAGACAAGGGAGCACTTTGTAGACAAGATGGGCACTTCCAGAAAGTGGTTTTAAGTTTCCTTAACAAAGGGTATCTACTAACATTGGTCATCTTTGAAAGTGCCCATCCCTCTCCACTGACTAAAAACAAATTATATGGAACAAATTTGGAATATACTGCTAATTTATAGACTACTGAAGTAGATTAAACACCCCTACAGGACTCTAATGTTAACAGTGTTGCTTTGATTTCTCTGTACTATGTGCTCACAAAATTCACCCATGGTCATTTGTGTAGTGGTTAAGGACATGTCCTGTTTCTTTTCCTGTCATTTGTGTCAGAGTCAGTACTCAATCTCTGATCCTCTTTGTCGAAATTTGTAAAAAAAGGATTCAGGTTTGAGGAATTATTTCTACATCTACTTAATTTGGTTTGCATCTGTTTTTTTTCTGTGGTAAGTTATTACTGCGTTTTGTTCTTTAAAATCATGATAATTTATTTTGTGAATGGCTGTTGCAAGGACAAAAAAGAAGAAAAGTAGCTTAAAACCAGAACTTTGTGTTTCTTTTAAGCTGCTGCAGTTTGTTTATGGAGTTTCCTGCCCACAGAACTTGATAAACTGCCTCTTTCCTTGGATAATATACAGTTCCATTACACAAATGGTACATTACATAAATGATACTCAGTGAGCTCAAGCATGACTTGTACTTTCTCATGCCCAAATTCTGAAGAATGAATCACCAGTGCAGGCTCATTGCTTAAGAGTATCTCTCTTCATCACTGGTTGCACCCTGCTTATGCATGACCAGACTAGGGGGCTCTGGTGGTACTATTTGGATGGACATTCCACCAGTGAGGGGATGTCTCTGCTCAGCATCCGAGATTTGAACCATGACTGATCACATTTCTCAGCCCTGAGGTCCTCAGCATATTTCCTTTGGGCCAACTTCATCTCTAAGCTAAGCTTGCCTGGTCCCCCTATAACCCATGCAAAGACATGGGCATTCCTGGCTATGATTCATCTCAGCCCAGAGCAGTTACTTGAAACAGGTCAAACAAATGTCTGCCTCCACCTTCATTCTGGGGAGCATAAATTTCTCTCCATTGACTATAAAGGTAAATAGGAGTTACCGCCTGGTGACCCTCTTAATTAGAAGCTTCCTCCAGACACAGTTTCCTTTCAACATGATATGTAAGAAGATCTCAATTAATTCATTTAAAATGGCTGTCAGCATAGGGCTTGTTGTCCACAGGTTACAACATGAAGAATTTATCTTTCATAAGCTATATAATAAAATGAATTTTGCAAACTGCCAAAGCTATTCATCAAAGACCATCAGTTATCAGATCCTGAGAACTTCTTTAAGAAACATTGGGGAGATAAATTCCACAACAACTTCAGCTGATGTCTCCAGCCATGGACATCAGATAAGTAAAAAGGCATCTCATTACAGGCAGCAGAATGACTAGGTTGGGATACAAATCCAGGGTCCTTTTTGCTGTTCATGCTGGAAGACATCCCCTCTGATAGAGCAGAGAATGACAAATCAATGTATCATTTGCTAGAGAGCTGGAAATAAACATTGCTCTTTAGACTTCTGGCTGAATTAGGAAATGAAAAATTTCTTTAGCCACTTTCAGGTCCTGAAAAAAATTTAAAATATCCTCTTACAAGTCAGTCTTCTAGAATGTTCTCAAAAATTGTCATCAGAAACAACTTCAAAATATGGGAAAATATTTAGTTGACCTATAATCTTGCAAAATTGAACTGACTTGATTTTACAGGTATTATTTTAATGATTTCTGAAATATGTACAGTAGTCTTATTTTAGATCTTTTGGTTTAGTTTCTCTCAAGCATGTGTGTTTCTAACTAAAAATTAAATATCTATTAACATTTTGCTTTTCCATATATTATAAAAATGCTTCAGCCTCTAAAATACTGCAATCACTTTAGACAAAAGAATCAGTAAAAAAAATAATGCAGAGCCTACTTCCAGTTGCAAACAGTGACTGCTATGAGATGACATCAGAAACCTTGACTGGGTGCTGATTGTGACCTATTGCTATTCTCTGTTAAGAAAAGGAGCAATGGATAAAAAAAAGTTCCTATATATTAAGCTATGTGTGGTTCTGGGCTGCTGTGTATTAAGAATTCCTGTTGTTGCCACTAGATAGCAGTGTATGTCTTCTGAGTTTAGAATACACATTTCTTACCCAGTTTACCTATAGATCTCACTTATGTACTAGTTTTTATTTAAATTCCTCCTAAATGGTGATGCAGGATTTGTGGGAAGAGCTATAGAATAGCATATGCTAAATATATAAAGTAATATTAGCAGCTGTTTGCTGATTGTTATTGAAAATTATGAGCTGCAAAATAGGAAGGATGAAAAAGGTGTAGACCTTGTGATGTTCCACTTATGCAGACTCACAGAAAATACATTGTTTAAATTTTTTTTTTTAAATAATTTTTAAATAATTTAAAAAAATTATTTATATTAGTGAAGTGGGAGGAAAATGTGTCCCACAGTCTATGAAGAGTCTTCCTGAGTCTCCTAAGAAAGTGGAAGGGAAAAAAATGGACCTATCAGAGGCTGAAGGAAGACCAAGGTTGTCTATGCTCATCTGCTGCATTTGTTGCTGTAGTCCTTTGAAAAAGGTCCTGCTTTGGTCAGCACTGTGGTAGTCAAAGAATATAAGAACGTTGAGCTTAAAAATGAGTCACTGTCAGTCCATTATGACATGTTGAATAACCTGATTTAATTGACTTCAGCAGTTCACTCTCCCTGTTCTTAGAAATGTTTTGAAGCAAACCTTTCCCTGTTTAATGCATATGGAAGTTAAAAATGCAGTCAGCTAAGAAGTGACTCAGGTCTGCTTTCCCACTGCCCATCTCTGCTGAACTAAAACTGAAGTGCTTGTTAATGCAAAATTAAGAGGCTTTGCCTTCCAGAGCTTTACTCAAACAAGTTATCACTCTGATGTGAAGTGGGCTGTGATTCAAAGATTGCACATTTCTGATGAACACCATTAAAAAAAAAAAAAAAAAAAAACTGCAGAAAAAATTAATGCCAACATCGTTACAAGGAGACATTGCTGAACAGATGGGCATGCTTCTGGCAGGAGGACTTTAGAAACTAGCATCAGTGATTTGGCTGCAGGGACGGAGTCAGAGGGAGAAAGGAAGATAAAGAAGAAGAAAATAAGATAAACAGATGCTCAAGCTTCAGCAGAATCCTAGCCAACCCAGAGCAGAAAATAAAACTGCCTTCTCTATTACTTTAGAGAAAGAACATTAAGTTTAATATTAGGTGGCTCCCTTTGTTGGTGTAAGCAGTAGTTCAAAGGACTTGAATACATTTAAATACTTGAATATGAGGGTAAATATAAATATTTTGGGATTTTTCATTTTGTGTTCATTGGTGGTTTTTGTTTGCTTGTTTTTGTTGGGCCAAGGTGATATTCTTGAGGGAAATATATGCCTGAAACCATGGTGTGATTGGCTCTCAGGATTGACTGTATCTGATAGAAGGGTATTATTTTAAAAATAGAGCAATCAAAAAATCTATGGTTAAAAGCTTTTGAATGTTAGAGAAAGTCTGAGCAAAAGAACCAGTGCTGCCACTGGTCTTGTCCTTCCTGGGGTAAATGGCATCCTGCAAGAGCAGTACTGTAGCTTTTTCCTTCTGTTGCCTTAAGTTTTCTGAGGATTCTTCTGGGGGAAACCATTTATTCCCCTCCAGGGATTTCCTACAGCTCCTCTTTGCCATCGACCGTATAAATATTATATTTCCCCATGGTGCAATCATTCATGGGATCACCTGGAGGAGATACCTGGGGGCAGAACCTGCAGCCACCACTGTGGATAGAAACCTTCTCCCTTGAGCAGGGAAACACAAGGAAACCACCAATAGTGGTTGAAATCCATATTTCTGAAAGTGATATTGGTTAAGGCACTGTGCAATACAAATGGGAGCTTATGCTTTGTGTCCAGGCCCCCTTAATTTCTTATCATTTCAGAATAAGAGGAGTCCACTGCAGTCAAATTCTGATTTTTGTCTGATGATGACCTAGTGCTGTTGGAATGAGGCTGATATAAGTCAAATGAGAAGCAGGAGCACAGCTTCCACTGCTGACTGCAGAGCTCCTATCCACATCTTAATCGCATGCTCTCTGAAATGTTTCTCTTAATTTCCCTTGTGGCCAGCTCTTTTGAAGTTTTAATATGTGACCTGTTGCCATCTACTCAAATCGCTCTTTTTTTTCCCCTATTTTCTCTTTTTCTATGCTCTTTGGAATGTTATTTTTCTTAGCTCTGCCCCTTTTAATCTCTTGATATATTAATGAAAAGTATTCTTATAAACCTGTTCTTTCATTATACCTATGTTATGCAATGAACCTATGTAGTTTATCTAGGTCAGATAATCTACTTAAATAGCATTGAAATAAATGAACAGATAAATGTGAATTTCAGTCAGGTGATTTATTTAATCTCAGAATGTTATGTACTACACTGTATTGTAACTAGAGCTGTCCAAAATGAGTGAAAATTATGTCAATGAAAATTGCTTTAATTTTTCAAGGATTTTGATTTTTCAGAGGGTTTTTTTCTTCTGTCTTTTTTGTTTTGTTTTGTATTGTTGGGTTTTTTGATAGGAAAACAGTATAGATCTGCACCTATTTTCAAATGTAAAAGATTTAAGAAAGAAGAAAAAGAAAAGAAGCAAGAAACCACATCTTTCACACTAATTTCTGAGAATTCAGACTTTCTTGTATTGGCAGAATCAATCACTTCTAGCAGCAGATGATCTGGGGTTAGGATTGAGCTATTTTGGTTCTGTACACCTGAAATTAGTTGAGGAAAGATTCGCACTGGCTTCTTAACTGAGGTGAAACAGAAAAGCACTGAAGTCACTTCTAAAAGAGAGGGAAGAAAGGAAGAAAGAAAATAAGATTGTATTTATATTGCTATGAAACTGGAGATGGGGATTAACTGCACTGTCTGTCTTGTTTTCATTTAGAAAGCTTCATATTCATAAGCTTTTTTTTATCAGCCAACAGATCTTTAACTTAACAACAGTCCAGAGGTACTGGGAAAATGAAGGTCAAGATTTGCCTTCTGATCGCAGTCTGAATATATTGATGAATTTATTTTATGGAACCACCCAACTAAATAGGCATCAAAGTGGCTTTTGGCAAATGGTAAAACGAAATCTGGGAAGGCTCCATATTCACTGGAAAGTCATGCCGCTTTCAGTCAGCCCAATAAACCAAGTCTGAAACTGCATTCTAGTTATTCCAGTTAACTGCATTCAAATAAACTAAATCAGTAAAAAAACCCAACTATATGTTAACACTTTCAGGGAAACCTGAAAGCTGATAATTCCAGGGTAAATCTTAGCAATTGCAGCTTGGAGATTGCTTATGTTGACATCAATCATAAGAAATCAATTTCAAATATATTAATGAGATTTGGAAGACATTAGGAACATTACTTAATTTATGGATTACTAAGTTTTTGTCCATACCCTTGAGCAAATTTTCCCAGAAAATTTCCACTGCTCTGCTTGCAATGGAGCTTCTGACATGTGATACCTCTGTGCGCTTTTGCCTGAGCCTTGCTAAAATGAAGTGTGCCAGGCCTGTGGGCATGGTGGTAGCAGCTTTAGGGAAGGAATGAGGAGTGTTTGCCTCCTGCCTGCCTCTACTACTGCCATTTGCAGTGCTTAGGTTGACATGCTGAACAAAACATGATTTTTTTACAGTGAAGGTGGTGAAACACTGGCATAGGTTGCCCAGAGAAGTGGTAGATGCCCCATCCCTGAAACATTCAAGGTCAGGTTGGACAAGTCTCTAAGTAACATGATCTAGTTGAAGATGTTTCTGCTCATTGCAGGAGAGGTTGGACAAGATGACCTTTAAAGGTCTCTTCCAACTCAAACTATTCTATGATTCTATGTTGTAAAAAATTATCATGGCTGCATGGCCAGATAGATGCCTCTGCTCATAGGCGTTATCAAGGTCAGTGGATACAGACACATTCAATGTGTTGACAGTCTTTTAATGTGTAGATGCTGTGGTATCTAAGCCGTATCCAGATCTAAGAGGCAAAGGAAACTTCCCTTCTTGGAAGTTGTATTTTCTTGGGTGAGCTGCACAAGCCTGGTTTGAGTCAGAGCTTTAGGATGTTTCTAACCTTGTAGCAAAAGCCTTGTATAAAAGTCAGATTCTGAAACAGTTAGAAACAGATGGGTACATCAGTTTGTGCTCTGTGAACCCAGGAGGGAAATGGGGCAGGAAGATTGGTAAGGAACTGGAGGTTACGCTTCATATTTCCTCATGCTCTTTTCTTCCTGGTAAAGCATCCTAATTGGTAGTGCTATGATAATAAATTGAATTTGCATCATCTGAACTTTCTCCAGTTATTTAATAGATTACTCGATAAAAGAACGAATCCGACCATGGCATGAAGTACTTAATGAGCCAGTAATTAACGGATATCCAGGCAAGTAGAAGCTGAAAGAGATCAGAATACTGAAATAAAAACTCTCACACAAAAAGGAGATAATTTTAATTTGCAGACTTAGAATATACATTACTTTTATTTCTTCAAAGCAATTTACAAATTTTAGGTTTGGAAAGATTACCTTTTTGGAAGTGATTCATATTTTTCTTTTTCCATCATGCTCTCTTCACTCTTAACCCTCTCTACTGCCACCCTAGAGAGGGAAATTAGTGGGAGGGAGAGAGAAAGGACACATGGGGAAGAAATAAACAATTATTATTCATTTGCACATTTCATGAATACAGCAAATGCCTTTTTTTTTTTTTAATGATTATTATTTTTTCACTAGTATGAAGAGTCCAAACTAAGCATTTCTTAAGCCTGGCTGGAATCTTCTTTTGTTACAAGATGGGATTTTGTCTTTTTTTTTTTATTACTTGTCAACTTTACAAATACAGTGTTTATGGTTTTAGCACAATGTTATTAAATAGCCATGTCGTACTGGCTGTTAGGAATTTCTGTGTGAAAAGCAAATGAGGCTGGAATATTAAGTCTAATAACATTATTTATCACTAATCTTGATAAACTGTTCTGATAAAAATTTTAGTCACTTTAATTCATTGAGGACTAAGATAACCAGTTCATTATAATGAATTACTAAATAAATCAAACCATAGCTTTCTCTCAAAAAATACCTCAAAATTTATCTTCTTACCACATCATTAATAGTTCCAGCTTATATCTTTAAGAAGCAGGTTAGTATTGACTGGCAGACAAATAAAGAGATTGTAATAGTCTTTTATGCCTTTTACTAAAACAATTGGAGAAAGTCTGATAACACTTTTTCATAAAATAATTGCTTGGTCAAAACAGAATTTGTAAGTTCTTATATTCCAGTTTCAACATAAAAGGCTTTCTTCTTCAAAACAAAATGCCACTCTAGAAGGAGGAGGAGGAGAAGAGTAAGCAAGAGCAAAAAAGCTACAGGTAGCCAGGGAGGTGGTGCACACAAAAGGACCGATGATTCAAGGGTGTCTTGTTGGAGGAAAAAGAGAGCCAATTTTCTTTACAGTAACTTAGCTTTTTAGTTAAGCCTCTTCTAACTGAACTCTTCTAAATTAACAGCGTATTTTTCATACAGATGTTGGCTTCTGGCAGTGATAAGGTCTGATATTTATAGTGAGTCCCAAAGAGGTTCCTGCTTATACACATTGCTATAACAACCAAGGCCAGATGACTTTGTTATTTTCCCCATTGGAGAGTTGGAAGTGGAAGAGAGTAAATGGAGGAGAGGAGAAGACAGGTGACCCAAAACTGTCCCATGGGATGTTCCATCCCATCTGCATGATGGTCAGTATAAAAGCTGAGGGATCAAAGTGGTCAGGCTTGCACTTTGACAGCTGGCATCCAAGGAGGACTCTACCTGTCAATTCCTGAATCCAGTTCCTGAATTCATCTCCCATCCATTGCTGAGTCCAGTCTGGGATTTCCCCAGTGTCTGCTGGTGACATGATCATCATAGAATCACAGAATCATAGAATCACAGAACCTCTGTAGTTGGAAGGCACTTCTGAGATAATCGAGTCCTACCACATAAAACCAAACCAAAACAGAACAAAGCAAAACAAAACAAAAAAACCAAACCAAAACACACACACACACACACACAAAAAAGCATCCACCAACCAAACCCCATACCAACAACACCACACACAACACCCCACCACACCCCAAAAATCTAAGGCACTAGAGCATGCCCTGAAGAGCCACGTCTACACATTTCTTAAATACCTCCATGGATGGCAACTCCACCACCTCCTTGGGCAGGCCATTCCAGTGCCTGACCAGTCTTTCAGTAAAATGATTCTTCCTTATATCTAATCTTCTAATCTAAACCTCCCCTGCTGCAACTTCAGCCTATTTCCTCTGGTCCTGTCATTATTCCTTTGGGAGAAGAGGCCAACACCCCCTCTCTACAGCCTCTTTTCAGGTAGTTGTAGAAGGCAATGAGGTCTCCCCTCAGTCTCTTCTTCTCCAAACTGTTTGTTGATGGGGTAGCTCACAGCCACCCATGCTAACTGCTCTCAGTATCTTGAGAAGGTGAGATATTATGCCAGGTCTACAGAGAAGCATAGTAAGGCTCAGAACAATGGAATTGTAAGAGCTCTAGAGGTGAATACTGTCAGTGGTGGGCCTAGAGCGAACAGTTCTACCAACACACAGTATAAATTTATTTGGTGGCTTCAGCAACCCCATCTGTGACAGTACTTCAGAGCATAGAAGGAGCAACCAGTCTTTTCTAACTTTATCTAAGTATGAATAATAATACCAAGGATGCTTGTTGCTTGCACAACTTGATTTGTGAAAGTTTCTCCCTTTCACATGTACACATTTGATGTATATATACCAGATTTGGGCATTTAGTAACCAATTTTTGAAAGTTCAAGTTATCTACATCCCAAGGAACTTGTGAAAATTTGTACTTTAAGCTCTGATGAAATTCTTTCACTTTTTTTGTTTAGGAAGGTATGGAGGTAAGAAAGAGAGAGAAGGTGCTATGAAAATAATAAATGTATGCTATAGTATGCTAGTAAATGCTTCAGACACTGCCAGTATATTTAGAAACATGTCCCTGCAGGAGACACTAACCTTCCTCTTGTCCATGCTTGATTTCATAAAAGGAGATAAGTGCTCTCACCACACCCTAAAATATGTTCTTTTACTGGATTGACAAGACCATTTACAACCATAATTTTTGCCCAAGTATTGGTCTCCCAAATTTTTAATAAATGAACCTAATCCACTGTAGAAAAATAGGTTGTTTCATTACACCGATGCCAGAATAATTACAATTAAGAATCTGCAATAACTGAGAATCTGCAAATTGAAAGACTCAGGTCATCACTGTTTTAGGATTACATCTAGAGGAAGCTGCTGAGGTCATTTATTTTATTTTTAGCTACTAACACATTTGTTTCAAAGACAGAAGCTGGTCCTCAAAAGAGCTCTGAGAACAAACATTCATTGCTTCCTTTTAAAAATAAAACCAGAAAGCCTTGAAGATTAAGCTACTTATCAACACTTCCAGGGCTATGCTCTCCTTTTTTGCATGGCCTGTCTAGCTGGAGCCTCAAAATCAATTAACTAAAAGGTCTTCATCACCTCTGGAATTCCACTCATTCACATCAGTAATTACAGAAGGTCTCCATGAAGCAGTGATTTCTCAAAGAGTTAATTGAAAAGCAGGAACAGCTTAATACTGATTCAGCAGACTTAGCTCTAAACTTCAAAGGAATTGTGATTTACCATTTGGTTCTTTATTTGTCTATTTAAATTAATCATGTTGCTCAAAGGCAAGGGAAATGAATCTCAGAGGCCTCAGAGTCATTCCAGCATAAATGTTAAGATACATTAGTCCTCTGAGATACAAATTCTGGATTTATATTTTATTTTTATTTCTTTTATAAAATATTTATTTCACAAAATATTTATTTCATTTATCTTTCCCGGCAACTGTGGGATTTGCCCCCAAATCTCTGAACTGTACACCACGTGTAGATTTATTAGTATTAAATACAATAAGATAAGAAAACAACCCTGGGGCCTGGTTCAAATTTTACAAAGGTAATACAAAGCCCATTGGATCTGTGGTTTACTTACTCTGTAGATGGAGTAGGCTGCCCAGCAATCCCAGCACGATTCACTGCTTCAAATAGATAACTAGGACTGCTTTAGACGTCCTGACATTTGTCAGCAATTTATCTCAACACACACGAAATGAATCCCTGCAACACCTGTTCTGTGGACTTGTATTTTGATCCCCAGAAATGCAGAGACATAGGGCCAGAAAGGGGAATTTAAGGGCTGCCACCAGGTTTATATTCCTGCGTGCTGTCTCCATTCTCCATCTGAAAGAGTAAATGATGGGAAGGTGAGACTACGCAGAGACCTTATCCAGCTTCCCAGATCTTCCTGACAAGGCAAGTGTAATACCAAAGCCATGAATTCTGAGATGGACTCAACCTCCAGCACTTCCCGGCAGCCAGGGCACATGTGATTAACAGTCAGCCCTCCAGTGCGGGGATGGACTCACGACCATTTTTCTCCAGGTGTGTGTCCTCCTGCTGAGAAGGGAGAACACTTTATCTACTTGTGATGTCCAGAAATGACCAGTACAAACTTGCTCACACAGACATGGTTTCCCCAGTGTGCTGCGATAGTGCAAGGCATTTACATTAGCATCCAGAAGGCACCCAGGGATATTATCATGAAAGGACAAAAACCAAGAAAAAATGACTGCCTGAGGTCTGGTCCCCCACCTTTGCAGAGACCTCTGCCAGTTTCTCAGAGCCCCTCCCCAATGCTCATGGGTCTGCCTTCAGCTGTCACTTCACTGTGGTCAGCAGAATTGCTGAATCCTCCTTAAGACACCCTGTGTAGCTTTCCTCTCCACCCATAACAGGGTGCAGCAGATATAGCCTCCATGGGTGACAACCTTGCTGGAAAGAAGAGGATGGACTTAAGCAGAGGCACTTGCAGCTACAAAACTCAGCTCCCTCCAACCCTTAATGATTTATGTTCAGCAGTAATGCCTCATGCGGTGGACTCTCTTTACACCATGACTCCTGCTTCTGCATGGATGTTCAGGTCTGGCCATCAGTAAGTCCCTCTGTTTCTTCATAAATATGTTTATTTCTTTTTTCTACTCAGAGCCAGACATGGCTCTGCTTCCTTCTGTTCTCTGACACTGCTCCAGAGTGTCGACTACTGGGAAAGATCCTCATGCTACTGATCCTGCACCATCACAGACATAAAATGGCTCTTCCAGTGTGTCTGCCTGGCACTGTCTGAGCAACAAAAGATTGTTGTCAGCCAGTCAGCAAGGGACATCTCAGCCACATCTATCACATGTCTGTGTTATGATTCTTCAGGACATTCCCTCTAACATGTGCTATGAGTCACTTGCTTCCTCCTTGACACAGCTTTGAATGTTGACAGGCAACTATGCCCTCTCTGGTACATGGGCCCATGCCTGCAATGGAAGGAGAGGAGCTGGAGAGGACAGATTCTGGCTGTCACCATAATTATGCTGAAAATCTGTAGCAGGGTGCAAGAAGGGCTTGGCAGAGATGTGGGTCAGGGGGTGTTGGAAAGAAAAGCAACATGATGGGTTCTTGCTTGCTCTCCAAGCTGGCACAGCCCTTTGGTAAGCCCACAGCTTACCTTCTTGCTGGTGATGGCTCATGGCAGAAGTGGAGAAACAGAGGTGGAACCAAAAGGCACTGGGAAGCAAAAATAAACCCAACCTTTCTCACCCCTGACTCCAAGGAAAGGCAGGAGACATATGTTTCATTCCTAGCCATCCTCTGTCCTGTGGGAGGACAGGAGCATCATGTCAGCCACTGTGCTTGGCACAGAGCCCCATGCAGCAGCTTGAGGGGTGGGCCGTGCCTTGGCCATCATTTCTAATTGGCAGTGGGATACCAGAAGAGCACGTGGCAGTGTTGTGCTTCTCCCGAAATGACATTCCCCTGATGGCAGCGTTTTCATTTACTCCCTCAGAAGTTTTCCTGTCAGTGAACAAATCTCTCAGTATTGGCTCTGACTCTTTCCTCATGCGCAGCTGAGCCATGTGTCCTCTTCAGGGCCCCTGCCCACAGCATTGACCAGCACAGTAGCCAAGTGGTCACCTGCCCCATTCTCCCAAGGTGATGCTTTCTCTTACCCCAGGAACAGGTGTCTGGGGATGAGAGAGTCACTTGAAGGCACATAACCCCATAGCCTTCTCCAGCTCTGAAGTCCAGTATGTGCTTATTGCACTGCCATGGAAGATTTTGACGTTATTCCTGCCCAGTCCTCTGAAATGATGGGAGAACTGAGATAATTTAGTAGCTGTGCATCTCCTGTCCTTTCTCTCCTCTAGACGGCTCCATCCTGTAGCACACTATAGTGACTCCCTGGGTTGGATGAGCCAGCATGTCTTTCCACCAAAACTGTGAAGAACCCTGTCAGCTATGACAAGAAGCTCCCATGGAGGAACATGTCCTGTGCAGGAACATGTGCATCCCCCTTCCTCGGGCTGATGATAGGGGCCTTTGTTAGAAGGCTTAGCAGTGTTAGAAGGATGTCTCTGATATGATGGAGTGGGAGGAGGATCTGCTTCATCTTGCAGAAAAGATAGAAGCTGTTCTATCTAAATAGAGTATCTCTATGTCTTTCTGGGGTCTTTTACAAAATAATCCTCTGTTTCCCAATAAAGAGCAAGCCCTGGAAGACTCACAGGGAAAACAGATATGGCCCTTCTTCTTTTTTCTGTGAATTAAATTCAACTTTCCTATCAAAATACTCAAAGAAGGCAGTGGCTTAGCTTTCTTCCTTCTTACATATGCAGTCTTCTCATTACAGCTCTCAGGATGAGAAGAAATCTGTAATTAGGTATTTAACTTGGAACGAGTGCAAAGTCTGCAGCGCCCTTAACATTCTTTGGAGGGAGAAGGGTCAGTTCGTAGCACTATTGCCCTAGTCATCATTTTTGTCCTTGTATTTTCTGTAAATACAAGTTTAATTACTAGCTCATGATTATTAATCACTGTCATTGCAGAATAATTCTATTCTGAAAAAAAGCTGTGGTAAAATGGACTTTTTACTCACCAGCACAGCACTCTTGGAGTTTTCACAGCAGTACCTCAATGATTGAGACTGGGATTTTCAAAGTATATCTCCAACCCATTATTGAATTTAAATGAGATACAAGCACCTAACCTCCTTAGGATCCTTTGAAGATCCCAACTGGAAATTATTTTTCAGTGCTTTTTAAAAATGTTTCTATCTGCTACAGAATCATCATGGCAAAGACCAATATTGTGGCCTGAATTATCATTAGCAGATCTATTTTTGACTGGTATCTGTGTGTGGTTCTGGAAACCAGACAGGAGCCATGGAAGTGTGGAGATGCACTTGAAGGTATGATGTGAAGAGGCAGAACTGATAACTGTCCCTGAGCTTGCTGTGTCTGCTGAGGAACCCTTTCACATTGAGCAGCACATGAATCAAACCAGTTGGCTCTTGGGACATTGCTTACTGCAAAACTGACTGTAGCAGTGCTACCAGACCATGGTAGGTAAAACCTCCGTTTACCAGGGGATATTGCTTGATCAAGGTGTGAAATGCATCACAGGAGAACTCTTGAAAATTAGTGCAGAAAGTCAGGATGTTGGGAGGTGTCACTTAATGAAGAGTGCGTTTATTGCAGTTATCTGAAGCACGCAGTACTAGTTACACAGTACTGAAGAAGTATGTCATAACCTGATCCTGAGAAATATGGATCTGTGTTCCAGACAACTCGTGGCTGTGGCATCTCTCGTGATTGGTGCTACAAATGAGTCCTCCTTTCCCCAGTGTGAGTCCCATGTCTCCTTCCCTTCGGTATCTCCATTTTTTCAACCTCATTCCAGGTCTCCAGTCCACAGATCATTCTAGAGATTTCTTACCAGAGTAAAAATCATGCCACAGATTGCTTACTTGAGCAGGCTATGGATACATTTATAAATGGTCATATACCTGTCTGCTTGAGTGTGTAGATACCCCTCCACCCTGTGCATCCATATCCCTCTTTGAAGTAATCTTCTATAGAAGTTTCCTACTGCTTCTTAATTGTTTTCTGATTTAGGTCCATGATTGCTTTTCTTTCAGTTTAAATACCACCTACCACAAGAACTTCAGGACTGAAGTGTGTGTGTAAATACAGTTTTATGTGTAGCAAGTCATTAAACATCAGTAATATCAAGAGGTTTAGAAAAACTTAAAAGGCATAATCCCTTCCCTGTTTTCCCCTTTAGTCTCATAGAAAAAGCTGATCTAGGGCAGTGATGGGGGAATGGAAGTGAGGGATGGCAAAACAGCCATCAGGGCCCCAAAGACTCCAGTGCTGGGGCACAAACAACCTGGAATGGCACTGCATCCTACCATAGGGTCACAGCCTTGCTCTGGGTCCCTGCCCAGAGCTTGACCCTGCCAAACCAACTCAACCTTGCTCTGTCCTTTCCAGTCAATCACAGCTCTATGACCTGGAACAGCGAGGACATCAGAGTGGTGGTGCCTTCTGTGGTGTCTGACATATGGGCCACGCTGCATCTGCCACTATTTGCCACTATTTCATATCCCAGTCCCATGTTATCTTCTCATTTCACTCTGAATTGTAGCGTGCTTCCTGCTTTCACGTTAATTTTATATTCATCCCCTCCCTGCATTTTTAAAAGGAAAGTACATTTTTTCCCTGTATCTGAAATATAGTACATCTCTTTACCTGAATTTTCTCTATCATTTCTGTGAGGAGAAGTAAAGAAAACTGGCTGAAAATAGTAATATGTACAGTTCATCCCATTTTATTAGCAGAGTTATTCATCTGCCTAAAGCAGAGGTGAGTCTGGGCAGTGCTGGGTATCCAAAGCTGCTGAAGCCATTGTGAGGGAAAGGAGTGAAAAGAACAGCCAGTTCTAAAGATATCAGTATTTTTCCAGTAGTTAGACACTTCCAGAGAGGTTAACCCATGTGTTGGACTTCATAAATTATTCCAGAAAGTCGCAGACACTTTCTTGGCTCATTAAGTATTATCTTTTCCATGCTTTATTTTTTTCTGGATGTTTTTGGTCCCACAGACTTAGATCAGACTATAGCTCAAGGTTATATAGAAAAAAATACCTATGTATCTAATGAAGGCCCATAGCACAGACCCTTGGAGTTGCTGGATGGTTCTACCCAAATGCACAATTACTGCCTTGGCTTCCTGAGGCAGGACGTAGCAATTGTGAAATTGTCAGCATGACTTTAACTCATAGCACCAGTGACCTTTGCTCAAAACCTAAGCAGATGGAAAAGTAACTAAGGTGTATCTAGCTTCAGTGTTGTGAATTAGTTTGTCACTTGTACTGTAGCTCTGTTAGCAAAGATTAACATCAGTGGGATCCCTCCCTTCCTGAGTAATGTGTCTGGTGGAGGAGCTGACAGTTTTGGCTGTATTAACCTGTCAGAAAAAATAGTTATTATATAATATGACACATCTGCCTTTGGACTAAACTTTGTTATATGTGCCTCTGTAAATACGAGACAGCCAAATTATCCTATTTAGCTGCATATGTAACAGCCTGAGGCAACTGAGAGGAGAGTTCTGCTACAAAATGTATAATTGCTGGAGGCATCTTTGCCTGTGGTTGATGTAATTTTGAGCATCCCATTTTATACTTCCCAGAAAGAAGCACCTACCCTGTTCCCAGCCCCTGGTATCAGTGCTGGCATCTCATCCCTCCCCCTTGCCATGAGATCAGTCATGTGTACTATGCTTCCACTGAGGAGCAAGGTGATCTAAACTGGGTTTCCCAACTATTGCTATAAGTACTATCTTTTACTACTGTAACACCTTGTGCTGGAACAGCGGTTGCACAGGAGAGAGTAATATCTTAATTTTGAGTTCGATATTCCTACTGCCATGAGTCTGGGCAGTCCAGGCATCACACACAGGCTCTTTGTGGTGTTAGCAGTGATGGAATCAAACAATTTGGGTGTTCTCCAGAGTGTCTCTGACTACTACTCCTCTACTGGAGTATCTCTTGATGGCTAAAGGTCCAGGTCAGGATGGAGGAAGCATTTCCTAAATCATCCAGAAGTGTTTCTATCTGATCCTATATAAAGTAGATAGTGTCTTGGTTTCCAAACCCAGTGTCCTACTGGTGCCAGTTGTATATGTGGGGCTTGGTGCCATAGGCAGGTCTCTGCAGTTAATAGATTTTTTTCCTGTCTGGATTAATTCTGGACATTGCATCTGAAGTGTGATCTAGTTGGGTAGCACCTACCAGCTACAGAAGAGATAGGTCATATATAATGATACATTTGTGGGAGTCGCAAAAATCACATAATTGAAACCCCTCAGGCTGAGGTCATGTTCAGACCTGGCTCTGTTTCTGATGATTTAGTTCCTTAATTAACGGGCACCCACCATTAGAACAGATTTTTAAAGCCATGCAGTTATAATTGCTTTGTCTTGTTCCAGTAGATGTCCCCTGGTATGGCAGAGCAGACTCTGCACAGGATTAGATGAAATTTAGCTGCCTGTGCTCACAGCAGAGCTTGCCAGGCGTGGGCTCCTGCTGTGCAGCAGAGAGCGTGGCCACCCCATCGTGTGCCCAGGCCACCGTGTCCCTGGTGCTGCTGAGGGAGGGAGCCGGGACCCGCCTAGCAGCTCATGAGGGGCTGCAATATCTCATAACACCCCTCTGAAAGCTATCTGAATTAATCCTGGAAATGACAGCTTAAGCGTGATACCTACACCTGCCTTCTGGCCCTCGGCTGTACCCAGGGGTGTCCAAAGCAGACATCTCCCGGTGCCATCCTGGTTCTTCCCACGCCAGAGAGGCATCCCGGTGCGTAGGCTGCTGTACATGGCAGCAGCTATATCTGCCTAACAATTCTGACATAGCCTAAATCTATAAATCCCTTGATCCGTTAAAGCTGGTTTTGTCAGGTCAAAATATGTTTATTTTCCTTTCAGAAGCAGCTTAGCTCACTTAAAGCAGCCCATGGAGCTTTTTTCTCACTTTTTTCCTGGGACTCAAAGTGTTGTTCCTCCAAGGGATGAAACAGCAAAACAGTTTCTGGCTATTAAAGCATCTTAGAAAGAAGGGAAAAAACAGTGTAAGAGTGAGTTGTCAGCTGGGCGACCCTGTCATCTCAATACCTCTCTGTGTTATGAAGCTAAGGCACAGAGCAGTAGTTTTCTTTTTCTGCAGGGAATAGATGCGGAAGGGAAGGGGTCTGCTGGCTCTTTGCTGGCCTCTTTTGGGAATCTCAAACTATGAGAAAAAATCTGTGCTCTTCCCTCTACCTGTCAACACACTTGCTCTCTGCATTAGAGTCTTTTTGGCATCACTTTGATGAATTTATTTTCAAGAATGATTTTGGAAGCAGGATGAGGTCTTTGTGCGTCTCCTACAGTGCATCCAAGGCTCCTTCCTACACCCTTATCTCTTGCTCTCTGCTGAACTGCCGACATCTAAAAGATAATAAACACACTGGACTGTCACAGACTAAATAAAAGCATTTTCCAGCTGCAATTGAGTTACTGGAAGCAGTTTTCTAGCGGTGATGGTCTTGGGTTCTGCACATGTCTCACAGTTGAATATGCCCTTTTGTAGTGCTAATAGATACACTTTGGAGATAGCTGCTCACAACAAATTAATGAGACATTTCAAGACAGAATTCTTACCAGCTAATTAAATTACCTGCCTGGCTTACTAGCTTTAATCACTCCTCTCCCAATATATCTGTGTAAACAGCCAGAATTTCATGTAAATTAGGTGATGTTTGAGATGGCTGATGAGCACCTTTGAATCTCCGCTGTTTGGGGATTCTAACATTTCATACAGGAAAAAAATGACTAGAAATCATTCTTGATTACTGCTTCCACAGATTCACAATACTTTACCAGTTTTTTTAACCTTACATCACACAAAGGGACTAGCCTGCTCCCCCACAAAAAAAGAGCCACATTATAAAATCTTATTTCTGACACTTAATGTCAAGCATGAGAGCAACTGTAGCTATCACAGGTGTAAGTTTTGGAGACTATAACAGTTAAGTTATAATGGAAGTCTTTTGTTGGAGATCTATGTTTCTACAAAAGATAACTGAAAAAGGAAAAATGTATTTCATAGGTATGTATTAGACCTAAACAGCAGAGTGCCTAAACAGCACTTTTCCTCTAAAAAAAATGGTTCTGATATTTTTTATTTCTGATTCACTCACTGCTTTTAGGGGTGCCCGTTTGTCCAGTAAAAGAAGCCAAGTTTTTAAGACTCTATCAATAAAGGTGCTAGAAGAGGAATGAAGAAAACTGGGTACTTTCTTCAGCCTTTTTTTCCAGTTCTGCGTCCAAGACTGCATGAATCTTTTTGTCCTTCAGCTCCTCAGCGTCCTCTCACCATCTCTTCCCTGTGTCATCAGTTGTAAGCTTCACCCACTGTAAACAATATTCTACTCCCTATAAGCAATGAGATATCAAAAAGAATGTAGTAAAATAAGACAATCTTGGTTTACTGCATTGAACCAAACTGTAAAATTCCAGTCAGTTTTAGCCAATTGAAATTTTTTCAGTTATATTTTGGAGGATGAACATACCTATTTCTGCATGAATAAAGCTTAATTAAATCTCAAACAAATGGTTTATTTTTCAAGCACTAGACAAAAGCGCCTGGAAACTTGAAAAAGAATGGCTACTTCCATAAACTCCAGGATAAGGAGGTATTTGAGATGTTGCCTTTCAGTTTGGGGCCTCATGTTTCCAAAGGAAGAATAAAGCCAACTTCAGACTCGTTCTCTGCTTTCTTTCAGGTATGGAGTAATTCCCTGTCTCATAGCCAATACTCTATAAACAGCAACAATAAGATATTCAGGTGGGTTGTTTCAGCTCTTCTAATTAAGTGCTTCCAGTTTATATGAAAATACTTCCATTTCAGTAAGACAAGAATAGGGGTCCCAGTGATTAGAAACCCGGTGATTATGGACCACTATAGACAGATAGAAGATCTGGATTAAAAATTGTGACTGTTACTTTCCTAATGAAAAATTGATTTTTTTTATACTCGTGTGATCAAATTTTAGACTGCAGGGTGTGATTTTTGTTGCCTGTACTATGTGGGGGAATTCCATGAGTAATTTTGCTAGATGTGAAAGCACTAGGCACTAGACACTAAGTGAGAGTTACCAACGTCTTTATAAAGCTTATTTTTCAAGTAAATTTTCTTGTTCACAAACAATTCATAGGGGAGGAATTTATTATAGTTTCTGTTTTTACATTTCCTGTAGATCTAAAGATCCACATCTTAAAGCTTTCCCTCTGCAGCTGTAGTAGCACTGAGAGATTCAGCACTGGATACAGCTCTTGAAATTGCTTTTGACCCAGAAAATGTAGGAAATTCATACCTTGAACACTCAGGAGCAAAGTTGATCTGATTTTGTGTAGTATCTGATCCTGTGTAGTATTGCCAGATTAAAGAATCAAAATTCAGACAAGCGTCAATCCTGGGACTTGATTGCATAGTCCTCCTACTGACAAAGGCTGTTCTGCTGCCTCTTGCATATTGTGGATCAGCATTAGTGTTATTATAGGTAGAGAGGAAATTCAGCCAAGGATGATAGAATGATTAAATTATTGATTCCCCCTCAATCTAAAGTGTGCCATCAATCTCAAATATTTGTTGAATTGCAAGGTTTCCTGCATTTCCATTTTCCAGAAGGCTCCTGCATAAGCAGGATCAAAGATTGTGCTTTCGCATAAATGGTTTCCTTTACGGAACATTGTTTCTAAAACATTCCTGTCCCAGAATATTCAGAGCATTTGAATACTTTTGTTGGTGTTTTCATTTAAAGACTCATATGCAAACTGTATCTCCTAGGTTTATGAAACCTGATCCTATTTTTGAATATATTGCTGTGGCTTTTAGAGGTCATTTTAAAACATGCAAATGTCATTATGAAGTTCTTTAAAAGAACACAAAATTCAAAAAATGAAGCAACCTGTGGATGCTTCAAATAAACATCAAGGAGAAAAAACACATCAGCAAGCTCACTGTCCTGAAAAACATCAGCATGCCAGTTTCAGGAGGCACATGAGAAAAGAGAGGATTTCAGGTAACCCAAAACTGGTGTAGACGCAAGAGCTGGTAAGGGTTCAGAAGAAGCACCCATCAGTTTACTTGTGGTGAACCCAGTGAGGAAGCTCTTTGGCTTGCTTTCTGCTGCTCTATTCAGGGCTAAGAGCAAGATGTTTTGTTTGATGGCAGGCATTTCCTTCAAGAGAAAACGATGTTTATTCTTTCTTCAAGAGACTGAGTGGAATACCCCATACTAACCTGATATCCATCTGCATGTCCACAATGCCACCAGCAGGACAACAGCAGCACAACCAACCAATGTCCTGTCTGTTGTAGGGCAGCCCAGCATCCTGCAGAGTCTAAATCTGCCTGCAGGGTGGCTGAGATTATCAAGGCTTTGCTACAAGGGCCCTCTCAGTCATGTAAAAGGACATTTCAGATATAACTCTCAGGCTAATGGAGGGTGCCTAATCCAATTCATCTGTGTTCTGGTTCAGACAAAGGAATCAAGGAAATTGTATTTCATTAAATGAGCTATTTCTAGTGCCTACATGTGTTAAATTAGGTATTGCTCTGTTGCGGTGCAGTGTAGTGTGCCCAGACTTGGTCCTTTTGCATCACGGTTGTTGAGCAGAAGGAGAGGGCAAGAAGAAAACTTGCAGCTCCCACTCCAGTGCAGACGCCCTTGCACTAATATCTCTGGAGACACAAATGGAGACAAATGTCTTGTGCAGCAAACAGACAATTTTTTCTTGTGACAATCAGCTACATCGGCGTTCTTGGTCTGTCAATGTCCACCGGAAAAAGAAGAGAATTTTTTCTCCAATTTCCTTGGAATTTCTATTGGAAAAATAACATTTGTTTAAAGCAATTACAGTAGATGATCAACAGAATCTGCAGCTAGGATATTTGAGTTTACACACAGCTGGATTAGACTCAGTTTCCTGGAACTTTGGATTCACAAATATTTCCACTGACAGACTTGGAGATACTTTAGTATAACAAATAATGAATAGGGTATGCTTCTGCCAGAAGTCTGACAATTTATTTCTTTTACTTGTACAACTTTACAAAGTATATTTATATTGTCTAGGCCTATATTTTACATGGATACTATATGTTTTGTAGTGGATGACAACACATAGCTATAATTGCATATAAAAATACTATTCTGACTGTTTACTTCCTATGATTTCTCTTTCAATGCAATCATCTGAGGCATATGGGAAGATCTGATGGAACATCTAAGTTCAGTTCTACGTAAGCAGCTGGTTTCTGCACACAGTGGGGTATTCCCAGGCCAATAGGAACTAATCTGTGTGTTTCAGGGAGCTGTTCATAATAGTCATTGTCAGTTTTAGTAAACTTCAATTGAGTCTGTCAGACACCCATAAGTTTTCAGTATAAATTGAGATTAATTACTGATATCAGCCTATCATCTTAAAAAAGAAGTTTTAACAACTGATGGGTGGATTTCCTTTTCTATTCTACCTCTTCCACCGTAAGTTGCTGACAAAACTTCCACTGAAGTGTTCTGAAGCAATAAGGCACTCAATTTACGTATCGTATTTTAAAACAATAACTCTGCTTACAAAACTAAAGCTTACAACATTTTGCAGAAAGCGAGCTTTCTGGAAGAAAATGGATGCAAAGAGGAATCTGTTGGGTGTGCTGTCTGGAAGCAGTTTGGTTCCCTGCCCAGGAACACTGAAGTGGCCCTGGCAGTTTGCCTGCCTGGCTTTCTCCTGAATGCAGCATGGTTAGGCAACACTGCTGTCAGAAATATTTGGGCTGATTACTTTTTTTCAACTAGAAGACAAAGCATGGAATATCAGACCCCATCTGGATTGATCTTACAGGAGGGCTGGCTTTGTTTGTTTTATAGCTTAAATCCTTCTACTTCCCCTTTTCTCTTCATTCCTAGAATATTTACTGAGGAAAATCATGCCACACTCAGACTTTTTTTCCCTTTAAGATTAAAAGAGTTTAAGCCTATCTTGTGAGACAGGCTTAAACTTGTGAGACAGGCTAGGGAGACAATCTTCCTAGCAGCATTTCACTGCACCTTTCCCAATATTAATGACTTTTTTTGCCTCAAATCAATTTGACCCAAATGTTAGACAATATCCCGAATAAGGTTTTCTTAAGTGTCTTGGATGTTGTCATCAGCACTTCCCTGTCTCCACTGACACCACCTTGCCTGATCCAGCCTGGGTCTGTATTTTCCTTTTATATGTGGCCTTTTTATCATGTGAGAAACAGTTCCTTAGTATTGCTACCATGAGATATCTGTTCTCTTTGTGTGTCATTTAATTTCCTTTTATGTGATTTCTGTTTGACTAATTGCTACGCCTTTCAAGCACTTTACTGAACTAGAATGAGACCTTAAGTAACACACACTATTGTCCACAAAAAAACCACTGTCCAAACACAAAAAACTCCATGTAGATTCCCTTATTTTAGCCAAGTGCAATTAAGTTATTGTAATATTCCAAGGAATTATGGTGAGGTAAAATGTATTATTTGAACTGTCTACTCAGGCTATTTAGACATCTTAATTAAGTTGTGATTCAAAAGACCACAGGAGAATGTTTGAAAGGCCATGCTCCGTGAAGGCAATAAAACAAATAAGTACTTGTGAGGGGCCAAGCTGGGGTGATGATGCCTCAAATAGCCTGAACCCAAATCCCCTCCCCAGTGCCACCACGGAACAGTGCTGGCTCCAACTGTCTCCAGGTTCGTCCTTTGTGAAAATCAAAGAAGATATTTCCACCCTGAGGTACACAAGGGCTTATGAAGCAGATGTGGATGCAAATATAATGTAAAATAATATAAATTATTTTAAATTATTGCTATACCTTGCTTTCATGAGTCCCCTGGTTTCTGTGAGATATTTCTAACTGCTATGTCCTGTTCACTTGGGCTGATATCTTTTCAGTGCTGTCTGAAATTAGCTTAAATATTAATATAAAAATACAAAACGTGGATTTTTTAGTAAAGCTTTGCTGTGTGTATTCCTTAAAGACTTGTGGGATGTGATAGTGGTGGTGAAAGACAGCCAAAACAGTTAAGATTAAATATCTAATAAATCTCTGAAGATTGTATTTTCACTTTGCTTGAAAAGTGACCAGGTAGGGAAACACAATATCTAATGACTAATTACTTCTCTTGTTAATAACCTATTGACTGCACGCTTCAGAAGATCTGTCCACTTTACCCTTTTTAAGTGTGTTTTTGCCAAGCAATCTGTTATTTTCGACTTACTTCCTAGCAATAAAAGTTAACTGATTTTTTTTTCACCCTTCCCTCAGTAAGGTCAATCTCTCTGTTTGCCTGACACAGGTTATAAGTCCTACTACAATCCTTTTGATCATAACACCAGGATTATTGACAAGCTGTCAAAACATGGGTTATCACTAGTGCTTTTCTCAGCTTCAGTATTGACTATATGCCCTCACAACAAAAAAGCAGCATCGTAATAATTTCAATTCCCAAACCAACAGGTTGCGGGTCCCAACCGGTGAAAGACTGCCAGTCTGAGCAAAAAAACAGAAATAGCTATCTTACAAAATGTAGGAAAGTAATAATGTTTGTGAACAATTATGTTTCAGCATGGAGTTTTAGAAGAATATGGTCCATTAAGGTTTCTGAAATATGGCACTGAGCAGTTTCAGTTTCCATTGCAAACCTTTTGAAATAAGTAATAACTCTTACTCCTCCTGCTCTGCAGAATAAAACATTTATCTCAGTTTTGTAACATATATACTAGATATTGAAAAAAAAGTTGTCACAAATTAACATGATGCTCTTTTATTGTTCCGTCTACTAATATATGCTAACATTCATCAATGATAAGAAAATTTTAGCAGTTTAATAAAAAGATGGAGCCTAGATGGATGAAGAATGTAAGTATACTGGAACACAGAATCCTTGGATACTGGATGCATTCAAAGATTGCTCAGGACTGTTTCCAGCCTTAATTCTAGTTTCCAGGTTCTGTCTGGGACCTGGTAATGTTTGCATTATCTGTCTCTTGACCAGGTTACAGGGAGAAGGAGTGATGATCTATGTCTTGTTCCCTTCTTTTACCTTTGCAAAAAAGTCTATTGAAAACCTCATGCTGTGGCTATTTTCCTGACCTTTTTAGTAAATAGAAGGGAGGAAGAAGTCTGTCCATTCTTGCAGTGGAAGGATGCAATTGAAAATGTCAGTAGCTGGATGCTATAAAAGACTTAAGCGTGTAGTTAAGCTGGTTGCCAAGGCCCAAATTTAGGTAATGCCAGCTGCCACATAAATAAATTACCATGGGTGGCTGTATATTGAGTGTTTGACACTGATACTTAGGCCATCTGGAGCTATAACCTTTATTAATTGCTCAGCTCATCTTTAATCTCTACTTTAAAAACAAAGATCCCACTTTCTATAATGTTACTGTGGTGCGAACTTATACTGCCAAAAGTGATTTATGTGCTTTGCTAAATCAGATCACACATACTATTTTACGGCCAATGCATTACATTTCTTCTCAAAATACCAAAGTACTTTAGAGACAACTAAGCTTAACAAAGTAGACCATTCGCTGTCTTGTTATAGCTTTGTTAAGAATACCTCTAAGTGCAGTGTAACTTGACAGACTGACCATTTTTCCATATGAGATGCTAAATTTACTCTCAGACTGTTTCAGAAGCATCTTAGCCCCATGTTCTCAAGTACTAAACTACATCTTCCTGGTTCATAAATTTCCCAGGAGATTTTCTAGAGAATCAAGCATTATGACTATGGCTTCCCATCTGTGTGCCTGGTTGGCTACCATTTTTCTGTCTCCCCACAGCCAACAGAAAACCAGCATGAACAATGCCTTGCATGGTGTGTGGATGATCACTGGGTAAAGATAAAAGATAGTGGAGTGTATCTAAGAAAGGGAAAATTTGGACTATGAATGTGGCCGTGTACACCCTGCCCCACTGGGAACTGCAGGAGTAGATAATGAAGCAGCTATGTCAGGAAAGGGACTCTCCTCTACTCTTTCTGCAACACTCCATCAGCAAAGAGGAGTTGTCCATGATGGTGCAAAAGGTATGATCAGAGATGAAGCAACCCACCGTGGCACATCCCAATCACTTCTGAGAACAGCAGGGAAGAGAGCATTGCTTTTTTTCCCCCACTTCTGGTTGTTTGGTATTGGTTATCAATCATTTAAATAAGATTTCAAGAGGAACAATCCAAAGTGCAATATCTCAAACCCTGGTTTTAGTTCTCTGAAATGGGACATATGCATCTTTCAAATACCCAGGGCAAGCAGCTTGGCAAAGACTGCAGTCTAAATTCACATTCAGTCTCTGGGTAGGCTTATGACTTTACAGAAGCTTTAATAAAACTACAAGAAGGATCCTCAGATTTGTTTTGCTTCCATATGGCTGACCTGGGAGTGGCTCAACTTATAAATGCATTTTGTGAGCATCAGGGGCTCAAATAGGTCTTACCAAAGTAATAATTTTTAAGTGGATTTTGTCTGTTATTGTCCCTTCACTCAAAAGCAAATATAACATTAGAGGGGATTGCTTCTAAGAAATTATGGTTTTTTCAAAATATATGAAATTGGTTCTTATTCAGTATTATAGCTTTGAGAAGTAAAAAGGATGGGGAAGCTCAAAGCAGTCTTAGAGCTTGGTTATGTGTATTACTAAAGTACAGTACAAACTGGCATTTGCAATAAACATTTTCGAGTTTGTGCATATGAAAGGAGCCAGATGCTAAGTAAAAGGAGTTAAATTAACAATATTTGGAAGATAAAATCCCCTTTATATCCAGAGAACAATTTTATCCAGGTCTCTTCTTAGTGCCTTCCTAATCAATTTGAACTCTAACCTGTTGGGTTGAGTATTTTGGGGCAGAGGCTAAGTCTTTAATCTGCCTGCTAAGGCTGTCATTAGCAGTTTCCCAGTGATTTTGGCACAACCACCTGTTGTTGCAAGGACTGTTAGATTGATGTTACCAGGGAGCAGCTGGATGGTGGTACAAGCAGCACCAGTGTCCGGGAGATAAAAAGCCTGATGGTGCTTCCCTAGATCCAATTTCCTCGAGGATGACTTTCTGATGCTAGGCAGATTTTTTTAATGAAAATGAAATTTTGGCAGATATGTTTTGCTCCCTCAGTAGATCTGATGGTCATGTGTAAAATATGACCCTAAATTGCCTAAGTAGGATCTGTTAGTTTACCCAGTAACTGCTGTAACCCAGCAGCAATAATATGAGTTTAACAAATAAGAACAACTTACTCAGCATTCCTCAAAGGCTGGGGAGGAGGAAGAGGCAGCTGACCCCCAGTGCTTTAAAAATACTCCTCTTAGCAATAATGCACTAAAATAAACACTGAGGGGAAAATGCTGTGAAATGGTTTCGTCAAGGACCAGTGTAATAACAGCTCAAGTTTGTGCTAATTAAATTGTTTTAGCTACCAGACGGATGGGATTTTCCAGCTGTGTGCAAGCCGCAATAACAAACTTTCCTTAGGGTGCAGATTCTCTCCTGATTCTTTAACTTTACAAAGCTCAAATGTTATTCTTGCCCATGACAGTCTCAGAAGCTATTTGGCTTCAGAAATGCTTGCCTGGCTGCAGCAGCCATGGAAGGAAGGAAGTGGGCAAAGAATCCAGTGTCCTTGACAGCAGTGGGGTTCTTGGGGGTGAGCTGAGGAGAAGGGAGGAGATGTTCCTGGTAACAGTTTTTCTGTGAGATGCCCTGTCTTTGGGCTTTCTTCAGCTCTATTAAGCCTGAATGTGAGATCCAGACTTTTCTCTTTTCTTCATATAATCAATTTTTATTCACTTTTTCAATCCTTTGAAATTCAAGATTTTCAGAAGTGATTAAAATTTGGGCTCCATTTTTAGATGCCTGGCTGGTGGTTTTAATGTAGAATGAAAATATTGCAAAAGTTTTACTGCTTTTTGTTTGATTACTCTCTAGAAGTAAAAGGAAAAATAAAGAATATTTATCAAGGGCTTACTACGCCTTCTAACAAAGGCCGGAAATATTCACAGAGCAATAAACTGGACAAAAGCTCAAGAACTTTTGCCTGTAGAAGAGTTATACATATATACATGAACATAAATGCAGGGTTTAGTTTCTGATTTTAGTCACCAAGCAAGTACACCTGATGAATAAAGACAGAAAGGCTGTACTTTCTAAATGATACAGACAGTGACAAAGCTTCATTCATCATGGTATCTAAGAGCTTCACTGTCCAGACTTTAGTTGATAATATGTCCAAGGGAGGCAGCTGTAGCTCTACTCACCTGCAACCCTGTAAGAGAAAAGGCAATACGACTGTGAAATATGAGCAACAGCAATGCTGGAATGAATATGTGCTTGTGATCATGAGCAACCTGGTTCTTTATACCTACATTCCACAAAGAATGTGGCTGTCATGATAAATTTAAATGAGGTCTGTTGAAGATATCAAGAGGCACAAAGCTGGAAGTGTCAAAGCACCATGGTACTTAGAGTCACTGATCTAACTTTTCTACCTTAACCTACTCTATAATTTTCTATTGAATAGACCAGTAACTTATAATACATATGAAGTGCAGAGGATTTTTTAATCTTTTTTTTTTTTTTCAATTACAATGAAAAAAATAATAGCTTAGGCAAATGTCAGGAAAGAGTCAAGCAAAGAATTTATAACAAATATGTTATTATTGCTTAGTTTCTCTTGCTGCTTTTGGAACTATGCAAGTGTAAACTATTAGTCAGTGTCTATTATATTCCTCTTTACATTTAACCCACAGAAATATTTAACTCTTATGAACTGTGACTGTGAAAGCTGGGTCTTTAGCTCAGCCTGGAACCACTTAAGGTGATAGTTCAAGAAGATGTTCCTATTTCAGACTTTGGTGTGGTGTTGGGCTCAACATAGAAGTATTCGGAAAAATTGTACCAGCTAATTGCTGACTGTAGATTTATTGAGCCAAGGTTTTGCAAAATTGCATTAGAAGTTCATCAAAGTTTTTGTAAAAGCTTAGAAAAGCTCTGATAATACAAACTAAGGTTTGTATTCAGGAGAATGGGAACCATTTTGAGTTTCTGTTGCCTGAGAAAGAATTTAATCTGAGAGAGCCACATATTTATTGGAATTAGAATGTATGTTCAAGGCTCTTTATCACAAAAATTGCATTGATGAAAGTATGCTGTATGCTTACAGTATGTATGTGTAATACATACATACTGTGTAATACATACATACTGTGAAGAAAGGTCTTCAATTATATTTACATTTCTAAATATGGTCATTTATTTTGATTGGGCACACAGGCCCAAATTAGTCCAGGTTAGCTGAGGCATCCTCAGAGAAAGCAAAGCATCTCTGAGCTCCTCAGAGCCTAATGTGGGGAACTGCTCTCCGGAAGTGCCTCTCATTCCTCAGACTTCACAAATTTTCACGGAAGCACCTAAATATCCCAAGCTAGGCTACTAATTTTACTGTTTGAATAAATAATCTAACTGGGCACAAAGTTGCTTCTGGTACTAGTGTCCTTGTGCATAAGGCCAGAGTCAGATTCCCTCAAATTTTCTCTAAGGGATGAAACTTGCTGTGACAAGGTCCCAACTGAAATGAATGAAGCCTTAGTGATGGTTTTATTGGAAGGTTTTTATAGGTAACGTGGTCATTAAATTTTCTGCTTTGGATTATTGCCCCATTCCTCTGTATGTCCCTCCTTAGTCTGAAATTTCTCTGTGCAACACAGGTGGCATTCAATACGAAAACCCAACCTCATGAGTATACTTTACAGAGTCTCTACCCCATTCTTTAGCATGTGAGTTTGCCTCCCCTCTCCTGTTTCTATCCCTGCTCCAATAGCAAGGACCCTGCTCTGCAGTGCTTTCAGGAGCCCAGATGACTCAAGAGAACCTTCAATATGTGTCTAAATATACAGAGCTACACAGACCTGTTGTTCAGTTGTGAGATTATGAAGCGTTAAACATTTTCCAGACATTCACAGATGGTTGCCCTGAGAAGTTTACAGCCCAGCAGCCAATGTATAAGCATACCTAGAAAAATAATTAAGAATTAATGGAGAACTCCTCAGTCAGCTATCTGTGATCCAGGTATGAGGATTTCTGAGATCAGTTTATCTATGAAAAGAATGGGAAACCTTCTGGATGATATGAGCAATTAAATCCCTGGAGAAAGGCATAGAAGGTTTTATCTGTGAAGGTGAGAAAATGGCTAAGGAAGAAGAAAAAGGGACAAAGTTCAAGGTGAATGAGTAGCAGAGAGATCAGAGCCATGCATGGGAAGATGAGACATTATGCAGATATAACAAAAGGAAACCATTGCTTTGAATCATCATGTCTCCAGGCAAGGACAATTACTTTAATTTTGGGTCCCCAGTTTTCCTTAGTCACCAGTTTATCCATCATTTCCCCAGAGGGTGGAGGTGTTTTAATATGGCTCCAGCTCATCCCAGAGAACCTCTTAGAAAGCTGGAAGGGTGGAATGGATACCTGCTTTGTGCAGGAGTTTTCTCTCCCTCACCGTAGAGAGAGGAACCACTTATCAGACTTTCACAAGGTCCCAGGAAATGTAAAACGGAGACAGACCCAGACATCTTCCTTAGAGATGAATCAAAAGCTTAGAGAGAGCAGCAACTGTGGGAAAAACAGATCCTTCCCCCTGCCTTCTATTTCTATAAATGCATTAGCATCACAGTTGAAATGCAAAACAGACCAATGCCTGTGCAAGCAATCGTTGTAGTTGTTTTATTTCATCAGGTGAGTCCACCGAGGAAAAAAAGTGACAATTATTCTGCATTCTTAAACTGCTGGTGAATAATACAGACACAGTGAATTTCTTGAATAAACAAAGAAGTAAGTCCCTTTTGTACTTCTGTTGCTTAACTGCATGCAGCTGTTCACAGGTATTCCACATCACCAGAGTTGTAGAGTTTCTCTTCACCTTTGACAGTAAAGTGGAATTTGTCTGTAGATAATTCTTGCTTGTTTAAAATCTGTGCCTCATTTTCTGACATGTCTTGGGAAACCAGCCTGAAAAAAAAATAAATTTATCAACACATCTAGAAGGACCAGGTGTAAGACTTCATCGGCAATTGGAAAAAGAATAAAAATCTCTGTATTAACATTAATGTTTTTTCTGTAAGAAATATAAATGTTAGAAGGTTCTGAAAGGCAAAATTGCATTTGCATTAAAATAGAACTAATTTTTGAAATGTGAACATTCAGGAGTCCAATACTTTTCTCCATCGGCAGACTCTGTAACAAACATGAGATTCTGTTCTGCGATCTCCAGCTTGTCCACACAAATATACTTGTCAAGTGTGGTAAGAGCTACAGGTGAAAAGCACATTCACAGATTCAGAAACCCAAGAAGAGCTTACTTCCAATTTATTTGGGAGTTTTCTTGTGTTAATTGGACATTTATGTGTTGTCAAAAACCATATTTTCATATCAGACATACAACTAAAGATATTCCCGCCTGAAAAAAATAAGGTCACAATAAAAAATGCTGTGGAAATGTAGATTTAACTTTAATTGCTAAGAGATTAATGACTTCGTAAGAACTGCAAACACAGCAAAACTGATGAGAAAAGAATTCATGTTTCTGCAGCATTTAAGAAGCTATCTGGAGTTGATAAGATATTAAATCTGGAAGTGCTTCAGTTTCCCTTGATGAGGAGCTTCAAAAGCTCAACCATTTTCTCCCTGCGCTGCAGAAATCTTCTGACCATTTCTATCATCCCCAAAGCCAGTGCACAGTCCATCAGTGATGTCTGCAGGGCCTGGGGAACCGTTTTGGCTGCAAATCCCCATTACCCAAGGTTGGACCCTGATTTGGGTTTTGGGAGTTAGCTGGTTAAGGACTGGAAGATGCCACCAGCTGCTCCACCGTTTGCTGCTGTTGTCTTCTGGTCAGCTGCTGGTTTGCAGCTAACTGCTGAGGAGAGCCAACACAGAGGTAGCAGTGGGTCTGCAAGGCTGCAGGCTGAAAGGATGCATTGCAGGATGGCATTGGGGTGATTAGGGTGGTGAAGCAGAGGTGCTCTCCAAATGAAGTCTTAGTGCCTGGAGTAGAATTTCTAGGAAAGCGTAGACAAAACCAGAGACGTAGCAGGGCATGACAAAAATTGCAAGTGAAACCCAGATTCTCCATCTCCTTGAGGACTCAGGGTAAGACTGGGGGCCTTTGCACTATATTTTTATCTCCCAGATTTTGTACCAGCTGCTGGAGTAAAGCAGGACAAGTCCATGGGCTGTAAAGAGGAGGAGAAAGCTGTGCACTTCCACACCGCTCTGCTGAGAGAAATTTCCCAGAACTTAATGGGATTTATTTTTGCCTCCAGAGCAGGATAAACAGGAAGTGACAGGGATGAGATTTTTGTTAAATTTAAAGGACTTCCAAAACTGTGAAGATCCCCTAATGAAAGGATCAATGAAGTGTCTTAGTCCTTCATGAGGAGTGCACAGCACCATCCCGAGCTGCGCATGCTTTCTGCTGCAGGAGAAACAAGCAGTGCTGAGAAAATTAATTGCATCCCTGAATGCTACAGCTACAAATTAGATGATTTTTTTTTTAATTCTCTTGTCCCCACAAACCCACTTATGCATCACACAGATGGAAAATCGTGTGATGAATATGCAAACATCTCCCCCTTTCCCACAGTCCCACAGACTAGTCAGATCTAGTGAGATAATTTGGGGTTAGAATGGGATAAGCCTTATAATAGGCTTAAGGCATTTCACGCAGGACATCCATGACTCATTAGCTCATTGTTCGTCTCTGATGTACAAAATCTTTCTCTTCATAGAAGATACTTCTTAGCTGTCTATTATGTTGACATCTAAGCACTGACTTTTCAATGTTCATGCCTTATGTAACAGACAGCTTAGAACAGTCATGCAGATGACTCGGGAATGATTTCACAATGTTGTTGTTACTTTGCACTATGCAGGAACTATTTTCTTCACTGTAAGTAGAAAAAAGACAGAAGAAGTATAACCTCCATGAAACCAGCCCTGCTTTGGAGAGCATCCCCACAATAATTTGGCACAAGAGACAGAAATATGCTTTCATTCTCACAGAAACAATACCATAGCCAACAGAACTCCAGCTGTTCTGTCTCTGTGCTATTCTGAGTTTATGAGAAATATATGTTTCACCTGTAAAACATACTGGGTTAATCTTCTGCTCTATGCCACATTAGTTAAGCTTCACATGAAATTTGGTTTTGGTATGTGTCCCTGTGCTTCAAGAAAGGTTTAAGTGCACATGAGAAAGTTCTCATGGGACCAACAGCAGTTACTAGAGAAACAGCTGAAGTGCTGAAAGAGCTTTTAAAAGAAAATAAGATGGAGAAATGAAAATATAATACACTTCAAATGCACATAGGCATGCTGCTTAATGAAAGCTAATGATTGAATCTTGCATCTATGAAGAAAAATGCATGGAAAGAAAAATTTCTTGGAGGCTAATAAACCAAAACTATACTTATAGTTTAGGAAGTCCCAGACCATATTAAGTTGAAGGGACATTTTGGGGAGCTATCTCTGTGCTTGACTTGCTCTTTTACACATCCCTAAGTATTTCCTCTTGACCCTATAGGAGTAGGAGTTAGATGAACATTCTGTCTGACCCTGAATGGTTCCTATTTTCATTTGTTGCCATTATCTGAAATAATACTTTGTGATAACAAATTTACTTTAAAAGCTCATTGCCTCATTTGTCACCGAGGCAATAAGGAATTGGTCTACTATAGTAAGTGATTTGTGATCACGAGATCCATTTTCCCTTCACTCCAAGGATCATAAGGAGAGCTGTACATTTTTTATTTTCCCTTTTGTGGCTTGCCTGGCCTTCTCCTGCATGTTTCACATATCACCAGATCTGAAAGATCTTCACAACTGTTTGCTGATACACAGGGTGCCTAAGCTTTCCAGGTACAGGCTGTATTTTGGAATGAAGAACTTTTTTCAATATTCTGGCATTAAAGTTTGATTGCAACGTAAAGTCTGACATGTTCTTGGATACTCATGTCAGTCTTTCTGGCACATTTTAAAAGGAGTTGGGGCTTCTTTCTGTGGGACCAAGCAGCCTGAGGGAAAACTGTTATGAGTACTTGTAAATATTTGCCCTATGTGTTTCATATGATTCTCTCCAGACCTTATAAAGAATATGAAAATTTATTGTCCAATGGTCTCAGTGTTTTCACGTCTTCTGTATTTTTGCAAGGGTTACAATTTCTTATTCATATTCACTTGTCTTTCCTTTAGTGGTACAATTCTTCCCTGGATAAGTTGTCAGTAATTTCAGTCCCTTTCTTGCAGCATATGTCTGAAATAATAGCGCTGCTCTCTCAGAGCGTGGGCTGAAAGCACTTTGGAGCAGCTCGCAGTGGCTTTTAAGAAATGCCCTCCAGTGATTTATAGTCATGTTCTACTTGAATGGCTTCCTGCTCCTGAAAGAGCTGGTTGAACTTTTCATGCACGAACATCACTGCAAGACATTTCTTTCAATTTGGGTCTACCTCTATTCTGTCCATGTTAGTGTCACTGAGGCAATAACTGGAGGCTGTCCTTTTCATAAGAAAGTGCCTCATCTCTTGGCCTCATGTCATTATTTTTATCTTTATCTTTTCATTCATTTCATAAGTATTATAGAATAGGTGACGTTCTGTGACATTTGGGATAAATGCATCGTGTGAAGAAATCATGGTTGTTTTACTCTTTGGTCAAACAGTGCCTCAGAGTTTGCAAACATCTGCAATTTATGAAACATATTTTGAGGTTTTGAGATTTTTTTATAGTGTTTCTGAGTTGATTTATTTTCTTTAGTTAGGTTTTGTAATAATTTTGCCTTTCCAGAGCCCATATCCCAATATTTCCACAAACAAAAAAAATTTCCTATTTATCTAGCTTTGGATAAACTCACCAGATTCTTTCCAGCTGTTTGAAGGATCCATGAGCCTGGTTTGACCCTGCTGTCTCCCATCTGGGCTGCTGTTCCACTGACCCATTCAAATCCTGCCTTGCTGACTGCACGTTCCCTCTTCCAGAGGCCAAATGCGGTTGTTGGCCATCCTTGCCTGACTGCTGTACCAACACTGCAGGGATGTAACTGCCTCCCCATTCATAATAGTTGCCAGTATCCTTTTCCAGATGAATCACTTGGAAATATTTTTGTCTTTCTTAAACTTGCATTAGGGCTTACAATTTATTTTTCATTTTACTAATCTCCTATCTTTGTATTTCTGCATTTGCTTTTGTGACAATTTAATACATCTTTCTTAAAATGTCTATATTTACATGTATTATTTGATGGTCTGCGTCTGTGCCTGACTCATATGGTCTACATTGGTTCTGAGCTTATTTATTTGCTCTGCATATAGCTCTTGGTTGAATTATTATGGGCTGTCAGAGAATTCCCATTTGAGCTCCTTCACACTTCATGGCCATGATTAATTTATCACAACATTGGTTCACATTTTAAGATTTGATCATTAGTCAGCCATTTTGGACAGGTTGGAAATACATTTATTTTCTACTTTTCCTATGGAGTTGTAAGTACAGTCTTTAAAAAAGTATCACTTGTCTGGATTTAAAATACTTTTGGACCATTGCTAGGATTTTACATAGATACTTCTGCTCTGTTATTGAGATGGTGAAGGTCTGCTGAAGCGTAAGACAGCTTTCCTTATCACTATTAATAACATAGCTGTTCTTACTTTGTTCCATTTCTATCCTCATTCAAATTTCATAGTTTCCATTTTGTGGTGTGAAAACTTCCATTTGCAAAAGGCTTCTCTTTCATAGCTAGACGCGTGAAGGGGGAGGGGGTTAATACAGCCTTGTGATTATGTTTTGACTTGTCTTTTTCTTTTGCCTTCATTCATTTGGTTGGTTGGATGGGGTTCTGAGTAAACCGATCTAAGTGAAAATGTTTCTGCTCATTGTGAAGGGAACTAGATGACCTTCAAAGTTCCCTTCCAACCCAAACTATTCTATGATTTTGGATAAATGGCTTGTGGATAAATCGTTGAGGGGAGTCAGTTTGTCCTGTTAGTACTTGCACTTAGATGCAGGAGCTGGCTTTAGATGCTAATTTTATTATTAAATTGTTAAAAATTAGAACATTTAGGTTCTACTCCTCCTTTCATATATAGTATTATTTTAAATTCAGGGTTTATTGGAGATAAATATTTTGAATTCCTATCATTATCTTATTGATTAAAATAATATTATATAATATAATGGTTTTTAAAAAGGAGGTATTTTTTATAACTTGGTTTAGTTAGATTCAGTTTTAATTGGTCAGAGTTGACAGATGTGATTTTTCTGAGATTACCTCTCTCCTCCATTTTCAGAGGCCATCCTTTCTTACCTATTTATTTCACCTGCTTCCCTCCGTTGCTCCCCCCACAAATCTCTCTAGTCAATTCCAGACTGGCCATGAAGTCTTTACTCTCTCTCCTAACACCTCTCTTCACTTCTTCTGGAGAGCTGAGATGCTAAAACTGATCAGAAACTGTTAATGGAAGGTGCAAATAAAAGAGAAGAGGCATTCCTCTGATTTTAGTAGCTGGGTATATGGAGAAGGAAGCCAGTATCACTTGAAGATTATAGCTTGTCACGTAAACTCCAATGCTCAAAAATTAATGTTCATTGTAATAATTGATTTTCAATAGCAAGGACTTCCACCAACCCCCAAATTGCCCAATTACATGTTCCACTACTATTGTTTAACATGACCTTTCCAACATCACATAGTCTCTGCTCTTTCATTAGTGTTTGTAGTAGCACAACACATTAGTTTGAAGTCCACAAAACTGTTCTTCTGCTTTGCAGATCATTCTTATGGATTCTTAATACAAAAGCTAGCAGTCATCTTTATTTCTTATTGACATTAGTCTCATCTGAAATGCTTAACTAACTATGGTAAACTGTAGTCCACTAATTCCAATAACTAAAGACAGGGAGCATCTATTAGGAAATAAAATAAAAAAAAGAGAATAAGAAAAAGATGGCTTAAAGTCTTCTTTATTGCTCAAACTAATTTCTTGCATACATGACAACTCTGACAAGTTAATTTTTGTTTATTTTAATTGGAGTTTTATGTTATACAGGCACCTATGATTAATCTGTCACCATGGACACATAAATTATACAAATTTAAAATTTAGAGCTCTCATTTTTAATATAATTTCATCAAACTTCTCTAAGATTCTCTCCAGCAAAAAAGCACAGCTTACATTTTTACAGCAATTTCAAATATACATCCCTATTAATAGGGAGCACTACAAAAATAAATTGAGGGCATGCTGAGCTATAAGACAACATTTAGATGACAGAGAATTGATTTTCTATAAAGCTGAGGGATTTTATAAAAAAGTAAATAAAATCTTCAGGGAGCAATTTGCAAATGAAATATGTGAAAATGGATGTCTCTAAGTCACATATCGATTTGATTTTCATAAACACATTTGCTTGTCAATACTGTAAGTGATCATTGTTCGGTCTTCTTGAGCACATCAAATGGAGTAAGACAATTATAGCAACAACGTCATTAGGGCTAGACTTTCTGGAAAGCTGGAGCTGAGAAAGTTTTCTTTTCCTGTTGGAGTTCACCTTACACACCCATGAAAAATGGATGCAACCTGTTTTGTCCAATGGGCATCAATAAGGGGATGATTTGGGAGCCTTTTGCTGCTGAACTGCAGAGGATGAACCCTACTGTGTTCCCAGGTCCAGAAGAATGGGACAACCACTTTCCACCAACTTATCACACTCTTCTGCCACAAAGGCAAGACCCAGGTTATGGCATAAACTGTAGCAGGAATAACCCAAGAGGAGCCTGTCTGGGAACAATTTCTTCCCTGCTCCCTCTTTCTTTTTTATTGGGAGTAAACCATAACAAAAAGTATGTACTTTTGACACTGCCTTGGGACTAATATTGAACTGTACTACAGGATACAATGAATTTTTTCAAAGTTTGGTGTGAACTAAGGGCAGACTATCCATTTTGTTTTAAGAGGTTGTTGAGATGGAGTAATCAGAAAAAGAATTTCTTAGCCAAGTTTTTCAAAACAGACCCATTGAACAATTAAAATTCATTTCAACCTTATATTGCAATCAGATGGTATCTATTATTTTAAGTAGCATCTCCTCCTTGAAGAATATGAAGTAGGAGACAGATTGGTGTGGAACAGACATGTATATTTATTTCTTTAGTAACAGAGTAATTTGCAGCACTCTAGCTGCTGCTAACAGAGAATATTTAAGTCATAAAGTGCAGTTAGGTGATAAATTTATTTATAATGTACCTTACACACTTCTTCTCTGCTCACTAATCCTTCTCCCCCAGGAGTTATTCTAACTTTAATCCACCAAGCAGATAGATAAGTGGTATGCAGGGTAGATGAGAATGAATCCTTATCTCCTGCAAATGTAGGATTTTCTGCCCAAACTTATTCCAACCTAAAGCACAGCATGAATGTGGATCAGTTCAATCTGACATTTAAAATAAAAAATTAGCAACCATGAAATATTGTTGACTTGCAACTCTACAAGTAGGACCTGTACTCCTTCGGAACACATATCTTTTCAGTTTCTCATATTGTGTCTCAAAAAACCTTAATAAAATATCTTTTAAAGCTCAGATACATTAAAGCTTCTTTAGGTTCTTGCTGGTTGGCTTTCACTGCTTTATGCATGTGAGTTCCTGGTGAGGGAAGCACATAGTTTTGTAAAATAAGAGTTAGAAATTAACTTTTTGAAGCAGCTCTTTCAAAAGCTCTGAAATGTTATTAGAATACTTTTTCTAAGTTTCTGGTGCACCTCAGGTGTAGACAATACATGCTACCATAACATCTTCACCAACATAACTGTGTTTCATGCCAGCTAAGAAAGTCATGATACACCACTTTTGCTTTGTGAAAAAGAAACCAAAAATGGAATAGAAGAATGAGAAGTTCTAGACAGAATTTTTTCTGTGTTACAATGTTAAAAAAAGTGCCATCATATACATTCAGAGAGCATAACTTTCATATCTGACCCCGCCATCTGCTGATCTTCAAGTGAAAGTCCGAACAATGTATGAATTTGTGGTAGATATGTATAGTGATTCTACATTCGTTTCTGGGTAAAAAAGTAATTGTAAAAGCCTAAAAATGGAGCCTTCTGTCCCATAAATCTCACAACTAAACCCAGGAGAAATTATGTTTTCTTTAAAAAGTTTTTTTCCCCTCTTCCTTTTTCTCATTGAAATCTTAATCTCTAATATGTAGTTAATGAAAAAAACTAGGTATGGCTTAGACTATATGTAAAGATTTACAGCAGATCTCAGACAGGTTGTCTTTCCACAGCTCTAGCACCAAACCACTACCTACTCATGATTATTTTATGAAATACATGCATGCTGTTTAGTTAAGAATAACATCAAGCAGATCAAAATCTTAAAAAAAAAATTAATAATCCCACCTCAGTGCCTTGCTGATGAGTGAAATCATGCCAGAGTTCAGTCTTTTAACATGATAACTTTGGTGATAATGTGAGAACAGCAGTCCTTTGGTGAGAACAAAATTAACTGAAGAGAGAATAGGAGTTTAGGCAGCTGCTTGAGCAGTTTTGTGGCTGTCTGTAGAGTCACTGAAAGCACAGCCGTAAGACTTGTCATCCTACATGTGTGTAATATATTTGTCACTGAAATACACGTATGTTACCGTGCTGCCCCTAAAACATGGAGAACATTTCAATGTTGTGAATCAGTTTATCACAAAAGGAGAAATTAATTGTCTGATAGGTCTTACTGTAAATAGTTTATTGCTGTTATATAACCTGAATATATATATCTCGGTATAAATAGTTACTAAAGGCACCCAGGCAGTCCTTTTATTTCCCCAGGAATCCTGACATGAGCCTGGCTATCCAATGCCAAGAAATAGTTTTCTACACCAAGAAGCAGCTGGGGAGGAGGGTGATAAAGAGACTTTCCTGCAGCCAAGTTTCCCCAGACAGAGGGTTCAGATTGTGTGATTTTTTCTTATACACACCAGTTCTGTGCCAAAAAATGTCATCCCTAAGGTGTTGTTGGCACCAGCTGTGCTAGCAGCTAAACACGGTCAGGCTGGAGAAATGACCTCGGGATCAGAGAGTGGGCCTTGCTTTTCTAATAGTAATTTATTGGCACAAAGATGGATTTTCTGAACACGTACTTTCAAATCCCAGTCACAGGGCTCCTGGGACAGCACAGGTACAGGAGGGCAGATCCTGAGCAACTGGTCTGGCCAGATGGAGGAGGGGAGACATTTAGAAAGAGGTGGCAAGATGAAGGCATGTTGGAAGCATGTCTAAGGTGAGATGGAAAAAAGAGGGAAGAAGAGAAAATTTGGAGGTTAACAGGAAGGAGAGAAAAGAGAGAAGAGAAAACAGGAGCAGTAGCAATAATAGTCCATCTCTGCTTTCCATCCTCTTCAGTCTGTTTCCTAAAGGCAATACTACAGCCACCCATTCTTCTCTACCTTCCCACCTTGTACTAAAGCAAGATTGTTAAATTTGGTTTGTGATTGCAATCAGAATAATTTTTGCACTGTAAACTATTTTATTATTGGTTGCAACTTCAAGCCAGAGTTAGAAGCCCCACTGAGAGACATACCTCAGCCCCGTGCTCTTAATGACCTTCCTGTGATCTTGTGATTTCCACCTCTATGGGACAAGTTGGGTCCCTTCTGCAGAAGGGTACAAAGCTGAATTTCAGCAGACACTTGAATTGTTTTGTACTTTGTTTCTTCTGTCCTTGTTCATGTAGCACTTTGTTATGTTTGTGAAGACACAAGGAAAACGTATTTTTGGAAGCTTTTGCTTTCAAGTGATTTTCACTACAGTGATGTACAACAGAGAAAGGACAAACAGATGAATTTCCATGGCTAAGCATAATGTGTATGTTCCTTGTAGAACGGATTCAACCAACTCAGGAACAATATGTTTGCTCCTCAGTCAAATGTAGTATTTAGGTATGAAAAATATACATATCACATTCACACCACTAGTACAGTAGACACCTTTATCACTTTTCTGATTATACTGTCATCTGGTGGAAAAATATAACTATCATTAATCAGATTGTAAGTTAAATTGCAAACAAAACATTCATTAAACTTTGTTATTATTCTGAAGCTGTATAGCTTTTTTGTTTCTGTAATGCACACCCTCTTACAGTTTCTAATAATTCCTTCAGAGTCAAATTTCTTAATAAGAAATATGCTGAGATGTAAATCTATTGCTTTCCTTTGATTAACCATGGATTGAAAGAAACTTCTTGAAAAAAAGATTTATCTTTATATTCTACACAAGGTGCAGAGTAGTGGAAAATCAAATCACTAACAACAGTTTTATTAATTTTAATGTGATAGTAAAATTTATTATTCTAATTTGAAATCATTACAGTGATTTTCTCTCTGAATTTCCTCTGAATCTTCTTCACAAGACTTACTAGCAAATGTGCCAAGCCCTTTCATTAGCACAAATTAGAGCAAATGCAAAGATTTGTACTCCAATAAATTTTCGTGGATGCATGAAATTGCATGGCCAATAGTTGTAGCTAGCTCAGTTATTTCTGTGATTATACCATGTTCAGAGGAAATTAAAGTAAACCATTGCAAATTCCAATCGTGACAGTTTTCCACAAACAAAGCAGGTCCCTGCTATGCTCAAATGAAGGCCCTCAGGAGAACAACCTTGGTAATTTTATTTTTATGATCTGTGACTCTGGACACCATGCTGGTATGACACAAGCTCAGTTCTGGCAGCACCACCTCTTACCTCTGTAAGACCATGGCTCATGGCTCAGCAGCACCTTTTGAGATCTTACAATTGTTTTCAGAAAGTAGGTATTTCTAGAGGCTCAGGCAGGATATTTTTATTCAGTTCTCCCAAGCAGAGTGTTGTTCTTTGCCCTGCACCATTGCCGGTTGCTGATACAAACTGTTAAACAGCTGCTGTGTTCCACTAGAGAGCTTTTCTTTTATTGCAATATGACTGAAACACAAATCCTTACAATTAGCAAACAAATTGTAACGAGGCACCAACAAATGAAAACACACAAATTAGCCAGACAAGTAAGTGCAAGCAGGGACCGCAAACCCACCACACAGAAGCAACTAAAGCCCCTTGCCCAGCACATGCCAGACTCAGGCTCAGAGCAGGGAAGTTCCCGCCTCCGAAATTCTGGTTCACTGGCAGAGCCCAGATTTGTCAGACACATTTCTGCAGTGGCCACCACTCTGCCCTATGTCACATACCAGCCAGGTTATGGTGGCACTCACCATCTGCCTGCCTGCTAACCTCTTAGGCGGGCAGAGCAATTTGGGTGGGCACTGAGTGATACCTGTAGGCATCCCTGTGTCTCTGGACTGCTGGAAGTGTTCCCTGCAGCTATAGACACAGACCCAAATGGAACAGTCTCAAACACTCTTTAATTATACCTCTTGCCTGCAGCTCAAGGCAGGGACACGGTATGCAGGCACTGATAATGAACCAGTTAGCCAAATCCCTGATGCAAACCAGCCCTGATGGTTACAGAGGAAAGTAGTATCAGAGAGAAGAAAAAGCAAACCTGAAAATAAAATAAGGATATCCAATAAATATAGGGTGTAAAGTGTCAGGGAAGCATCCCTCTACCTATGACACACTGCCTGAAATTGAAAAGACCAAGAATTACTTTAACATGGGCTTCAGTTCACCTAATGACCTAATTACCTAATTGCCTGACAGGACTTCAGAGGACAGCAGACATCCTCAGTGACCTCAATGATCTTCAGGTGCCCAGGGAGAGAATAAAATCAGAGGCTGTGGTAAAAGGGGGCATATTTGATTCATTCTGGCACAAGGGCTGGGAGTCCATAGGAAGGATTCCTGGGGATAGGCTCTGGTGAAGTCAGCGATGAGGCAATGGACCTGGAGGGTTGGGGAAGTGAAAATGGCAAAAATGGAGGTAAGTAGTGTGAGAAGAGTAGGTATGTGCTGGTCCACAGGGCTTATCAAGTGTGCTAGAGAGCTTCCTTTTCAAAAATATCCAGCCTTTCCTTTTCTGGGACTGTATCCCCACTGTTATGGATAGGGAGTATTAAGCTCTATGTGCTATTCACCCAGTGTCCCATGCATTCAAAAACTGACTAGTGCATGGGGCAAGCACCACACCCTGGGTATTCTAAACCTTGAAGGCATGCTCAGTCCACAACATTATGCTTGCACCTATTGTACACTCCCTTTTGTATCTGGTATCACACTCCTCGCTGAAATAAATTATGTTTATTAAAAGCAGAACAATTTTTGCTTCAAAAATCATGAGCAGGAGTAATTAAAGGTATGTAAAAAGTAGTATCTTGAAAACTAAACATTTTGTGTGAACCTATTTTCACAAGAGCCCCCAAATCCATTTTTGTTGCAATAACTTAGTATTTTGCTCAGAAGAAGCTCTTGCACAGCACCTCTACAAAGATAAATGAACCTTTCTATTATCTATAAGTGATTTATTGTCTTCACACTGATGCCACATTTTATAATGGATGAAATTAGGGTTAAAACAAGGTTATGTATAATTGCCAGCAATGCTTAGTGTAAGTAACGGTTTATCCTGCCTCTGTACATCAAGCCCAATGTTTTAAAATGTAATTAATACCTGTCTCATTATTAACTGCTAACATTGATATCAAAGGAAACAAACCCAGAGTTAAGATGAAAAGATATACCAGAATGGTTTCATTAACATTTGGTTTTGTTGTCTACAGGCCAAAGCCTAAAGGACATCCTCAAAAATTACTTTGCAAGAATACAGAATGAGCATGTCTGTATTTGATCTTATGACTGTGGCCTTCATAATTTCAGTTAATTAGTGATGTAATTGAGAGCTTTATCTTGGAAATCAATGTCAGTACTTATTGGGAGATCTGGTCTTCAGTAACCTGTTCTCCAATTTTATTGTGAGATTGCAAGTCATTCTGATTGCTGATACCTAGTCTTTTAAAGCTGTTATGGTAGAAATCAAGTAGTGTAATCAAGTCTTCCCCAAAACTGCTGAAACCTGCATAGGTGTAAGTCTGGCTCCTGCTCTGTGTTTCTTCCCACTGAAGTTTACTGCTGCATCCTAATGCTGCTAACTTGAGTGTAAGAATCTAATTCACTAACCTTAATAGCATACTCTTCAGACTGTTTCTTTAATGATAAGCATGCTGAGAGGCCTGACCCAGAATAGATCTGGGAGCTATCAAACAAATACCTTTTCAAAAAGCTCCAAACAATAAAAAGTGTGCTCCATCACCATGTGTTTCAGTTTTCTTTTCTTCTGATAGTGAATCTTCTTTCATCCTAATTCAAGGATCCTGCTGTTTTAACTTTTTGAAATTACATATTCAAACTTACCTTGTGGTATGCACTGCATATTTGTTCCCTACATGTCTGCAGGAGATTTGTACATGGAGTGAATGATAAATGCAACAAAAATGAGATACACAGCATGGATTAGGGAAGCTGATTTTCATTTTAGATGATTTCTAACAGTGCCTGCAGTAATTGTAAGCCTTGTAGATAACTTTATAAAAATGTGAATGCAAGAGCGATGTATATCACTCTGTTGATGATAAATGACACAGAAGAATGCAGTAGCCCGGGCCTCCTACATGGGAAAATTCAGTGAGGCCCTTTCTGTGGCAGCTGAAAGGCTTCAGTAATTTTAAAAATGGAGGATATACACAAATAGGGGTTAAGCCCACAAAAAAGATTTAGATTTTTTCAAGCTATGAGGCCTGTTGGCATCACAGACCAAAGAGAACAAATATATGAGAGGTGGGGTTGATTTTTTCCTAACACAAGCAGTTTGGGATCGAATTCAGTTCATGTTGATATGGAGGCAGGTGTCCGCATAAAGGGAGATAATTTAGTTGCCTAAACATTAGAATCTTATGCTGAGTTGCCTGAGATTATCCCACATGGTTTCTTACTGCCCTCCAGAAAGACATAGGTCTTCTGCAGACCACATGGATATTTTGGACAACACAGGACATGTCAGAAAACACTAGGTGCCCATTATTTAGGCACCTGCATTTCATTTTACGTGTACACAGCTGAGCTAAGTTCCAATGGAGAATTGATCAATGAAGTTTAGAAAACCACTCTGGTGTCTGACCAAGAGAGGTCTATTTTGGGGTGAACTGAACCTCTCCTGTGGCTCCACTGGATGTATTGACTCCAATTCTAAGGACTAGCATTGGATCTGATATGTAGAGACCTGCATTGCAGAGTTCTTGATTTATAATTCTTTATCTGGACTGAAGCCTGATCTATATTCAAAGTTTCACACAGAAAGAGGTCTGTTCAGCTACATTTGTCAGATTAATTGCCCTATGGAAGGGCATATCCTGGAACCCAGAGAGGCTGTTCACCTTCATGATTGGGAAAGTTAAGCAGATAAAAGTTAAGAAGATAACTGAAAAAACCTCAGAAAAATACTCTAGGAGAACTGAATTGTTTTTCTTCCAGTATTGAGGATGGAAACATGGAGAGGGACTATCTCTGAAGGAGAAATCCCCACCTGTAGTGGATTTAGCTCTGGTTGGCACTAAGTGCCTTGTTAGCTGAATCAGATTTATGATCTATTTGCCTCTGCAGTGCTGTGGTCATTTACAGTGAGGTAAAAAACATCTTGTACTCCTCTTTCAAGACTTACCACCATCTACTGGATGTTTTCAGGCTGCTTTCCCAAGGTTACTCTTGTCTTAGTGATTTTAAACCATTTCTGCTTGTGAGCGATTGTCAGACAATGTGATTTACAGCAGCCTTTACCCAGATCATAGCACATTGCCACAGATCCTTTGCCAACGCTTCTTGACCTTTTTTTATTTACAGTGTCTAGGGTTGAAGGATTACTTACGTGTACGTTTTGGTTAGCTGAGATAAGGGCCCTGACAATTTCGTTCACACACTGCTAACTTTATTGAATTGTCCTCTGTGCCATGTCATACGGCGTGTGCTATGGGAAGGACACAGATTTTTGATTGAGAGGAGCGGTTATTCTGTTTTATCTGGACCAAAACCTGTATGCTTCGAGATTTCTAAAGAAAACTCACCTGAAAATTTCTCATCCAGTCCTAGCCTTCAGGCACTTTTCCAGCTAAAAGGGACAGAACTTCACTGGGCTTAAGCCAGTAAGCTTCTATTGCAGAAACCTTAGGTGTAATAGTTTACATTCAGAGATGATTTGATTTAGCTCTTGTAACCTTTTATGCTGTAATTCTGCCCTTCTCTCAGCCCTACCACCATGTGGTGCTCCCTAAAGAAAAAAAAAAAAAGGGGTTTTACTGCTGTAAAATACAGTAAGACCAACTTTGAAGCAAGGTAGAGGAAATACCTATATAAGGACCTTAATGGGAAATATATTCAGGGTTACTTAAAAAGCATCAGCCATTGCCCCAACCTCTGAGACAGAGCCTGGGATAAACTCTGAGGATAACCCATGCTTTCACTTCCTTGCTTCTCATTTTGATTGAGCATGTACTATTCACATCTCTGTTGCTTTTAATTCTGCAACTAAGCTGGAGGATGAGTTTTGCATAGCGCAGGCACAAAAGCAGACAGAACCACACACTGCAATGAAGCACAGGCTCACTCCACTCAGAGCCAACACAAAACTGCTCTGTCCAGGAACAAAGGGGGTCACAACTTCCCTTTGGTGCAAAAGAAAGATTTTAGGGCAGACCTTGAAACAATGCAACTTACTTACTTCTGCTCATCTCCGAAATGAGCCCTGGCTGTTGCAGTGGCTGGTGTTAAGCTGTGTAAAGACCCATTACGTTGCCTGCCATCCATCACATGCTGCCTGCTCCTAAATGACTCCCAAAGGGAGGCAGAGCAAAGTCAGAGGTACTCAAAATCTTGCCCATATTGATTCAGTGATGAGATATTAGATATCAGTATTAGATACCTCTTCACTGCTATTTATAGACACCTAAATCAACAAAATCCCTCTGGGCAAATGTTATTCATGGTGTAACCACACATTTTTTATTATTAAGCGATTTATACACGTAATTATTGAACTGAATCCCTACCCTTTCACCCCTAGCCAGTCCCTGTTATTTTCCATTTAAAAATACAAGTAAATGGAAGAAGAAAATAATATTAATCTGTAAAATGGTATAGATTTATATCATTTTTGGGACAGGAGCCAAAGACTACTCTTGCAGAATAATAATTTATCACAGTAATGTTGGCTGGAAGTAAGTGAGAGAAGAAAAATGGAACAAGGATGCTGACCTCTACTAATAAGACTTTAGCTGTTAGCCTGTGATCACAGAAGCACATATAGGTACATAGTATAATCATCTTAACGGTATCTGTCATGCTATACTTTGGAAGGGCAGGATATTAAGGATATGTTTTGCTGGTTTGCAAAAAAAAAAAGAAAAAGTCAATTCTTTATAGTCAGCAGAATTCTTTACAAAACTTCCCAAGGAGAAAGCAGATGCTGAGTAGCACAAAATTAATCTTGTAACATACTAGCTATAAAATGCAGTAACACAAATCAATATTGCAGCCCTACACTATCAGCTGCTGAGCACAGAAATAGTCAGCTGTATTGTGTAGGACATGTGTTCTGCTCTCTGGTTTTTCACCACCGAATTCTTTTTTAGGCCCCGAGTCCATGCCTGTTGGAACCAGTGACAGGAACAGGGCTTTGGATCAAGGCTTCAGCTGTAGGTTTATACTGACCAGTAACTGAGAAATCCTGCAGTTGAGTCGGTGCTGCAGTAGAGTATTGCTGGTTCTGTTATCCTCTGCTGGAGCCAAATTGCTCTGTGTTAGAGGAAAGCCAATCACTTTTGAACTGTATAATTTTAACACAGCAAAATTTGACCCTGTAAGTGTAAAACCACACATGGCAATTATTCGGTTCTGCAGGAAATGAACTCACCATGTATTCAATGCTTCTGTCCAACAGCAATTAGGTTGCTTTTGTAGCTGCTTTTGTAGCTCCTAATGCAGCAGAACCACTGCCTGTAACAGCCATAGCTTACAACTTCAGCTGCAGAAACACAGGCTCTCTCTGGCGACACAGTCATTAGCTCTTTCACAGTTGCCTGTAAAGGCAGCACACGTTCTGCTTGCTGGGTCAAAGCTCAGGGAACAGGAATTTGTGGCAGGAATATTCTGTCCCCATATCCTGCTTCCCATTATGATCCACAGCCAGCCTGCCTCAGTCCCTATGGTTGGCAGGTGAAGCCATGACACAGGTGGGCAGCACTGAAAATGAAAGTCCCCTGAGCAACATCTTCCCCCTGAGCTGTTCATCTTTGAAGGCTGATGCTTCCAATAAGAAGACGTGGTGGATAAACGCCGCTGCAAAATTTATCTCCGGGCTAGTAGGATTCAGTCCCTTTGGCCCTGGCCACAAAGCCTTATATTCTCTAAAGCATTCTGCTTCCTAAATGTCTCCATGATCTCCCACACTGTCAGGGTCTGCTCTACCCTTCAGCTCTTGTCATGTTGTGGAATGACCCAGCAAAGCAATTCAATGAATTTAAAGTAGAATTAGTCAAAGTTTATTTTCTTGACACCTGAAATTGAGTATAGCCAATGATCCTCGGAGTCTCACTACAATAAAGTATTCATAGCACAGTAGGGCAAATGACATATACTCCTGTAATAGTCCTCTTTGATTCTTCTTTTCTAACTGTTGTGGTTTAACCCTAGCCAGCAACTAGAACCATGCAGCTGCTCGCTCACTCTCCCCAGTGGCCATTGGGGAGAGAATCAGAAGAGTAAAAGTTTGAAAAATCTCATGGGTTGAAATAGAGTTTAATAAATAAAGCAAAAGTTGCACACTCAAGCAAAGCAAAACAAGGAACTCATTCTCTACTTCCCATGGGCAGGCAGGTATTTGAGCCATCTCCAGGAAAGCAGGGCTCCATCACATGTAACAGTTACTGAGGAAGATAAACACCATCACTCTGAACATCCTCCCCTTCCTTCTTCTTCCCCCAGCTTTACATACTCAGCATGATGTGATATGGTATGGAATATCTCTTTGGACAGTTGTCCTGGCTGTGTCCCCTCCTAGCTTCTTGTGCATCCACAGCCTACTCACTGTGAGGAGTAGAAAAGGCCTTGACTGCTTAACAACACCAAAACCACCACTGTACTATCAAAAATATTTCTCATCCCACATCCCAAACCATAGCACTAGACCAGCTACTAGTAAAAAAGTCAACTCTATCTCAACTGAAACCACGATGGTAATGAACAATGGTCTAATACAAAGGTCTTTCAAATGGTTTATTTTCATTGAAGTCCAGAAATCCTGGCATCTTAGGTATCCCTTCAACCATCTGCTTTCATTTAGACTTCACACTGGTCAGGGACAATATTCGTTACTGTTACCACCCCTTGTGGTGGTACCTGTAGCACATTGCAGCTGCAGCCTTCACAGCTGGTGAAGTAGGGCTGTCCCAAAGAAGCGATCATCTTCTTGGCCTATATCAGCCCTTTCCAGTGCCCCACTCTGTCTTTTCATTCAATATTTGCTGTGTCATACCTTTCCCATGTGAAACCATTTCTAGTAAAGCAACAAAGCTAAACTTTAAATAGAAAAATATATAAAGCTTATATAATAATTCTCCTTAATCAGCATCTGCTGATGAGTTTTAGATTTTATGACACTTCCTCAGTTTATATTTACTTACCGTATCTATAAAAATGACAATAAATCCCATAAATGTTCAGTGCATAGATGAGAATTCCAAGATGCATCTCCTGATTATATAGCACACAGAACGATGAAGAACACATAAGTAACTCACTGGAAATGAGAGTCATACTTGGGCACATATTTTTTGTTCTTTGTATTAGCGATATGCAAAGGCAATTATGTTTATTGGTGCTTTATCAAGCAGTCTGTCAGGAAGATGCAGAGACATTGGAAGAGACATGCTTCATTTCCTTGCTAGTAACTGTCTTTCAAGACATTTCAGACACAGAGAGAACTTTAAAAATATTCTCTTTGCTTTTACTTGTGTCCCATTATAGTACTAGACCTCTGAAAAGAATGGATTTTATAGTTCAGTGTCTCAACCTGGAGAGGAAAGAAATAGTCCAGGTTGTTACCATTATTTTTCCTAAGCTTTCATATAATTTTCAGGTTATAAACCTGTACATTTTTTGTCCTTAAAAAAGTTTTTGAAAAGGCACTATTTTGAAAAGGAAGGAAAGTTTTGAAAGAAACCAGGAAAAAGAAAAAAAAAAGACCAAAAAACCCCACAATTATCCAAACTTTAAACTTCAATATATTCTGAACCTTGCTTTGAATTAGCCTTGGGCTCTTGACTCTATGCCAATTCAGCCAAGTGTATCTGTGCATGACAATGTTTCAGTATGTAGGACATGAGCATTGCAGACCGAGGATACCAGGACTTATCCTCTTGTTGTGGTCTTTCCAATTGCTGCTGTCTCTGCCATCTGTCCATCACTGTGACCACTCCATTCTGCTTCCGGATTCCAGTCATAAGCAGGGCTTGGACACAAGTGTCTCTTCTGTGTTTCTGCGTACAGCTCAGAGCTTGAGTGGAGGCTGGGAAGATAACATGGAGTAATAATCATGGTCTAATGTATAATTCGTACTGTGTTTTGCAATAGCAGCCCCATGCAGACGCACCATCAGAGTGTTTATACAAGGTGCACAGGTGCCTCTCTGTAGTTTGGCCTTCAGAATATAATATTTGATTGACTTTTTCTTGGTTTTTCCTAATTTATTCCCCCTGATACCTTGTGACTTGCGTGAATTTAACATAAATTTAAGATGTCTGAAGACCACTAAGGAAAAAAATTGCTAGAAAAGAGCTACCACTGATTGACTGGTATCTGTCAAATTTACTTGGTTACAGACTTTTTAATTGGAAGATAGTTCTTGCTATTATTCATGACCATTCATGCAGAATTTTGTCTCTAAATTCTATAGCTAACTGAAAACTACAAAGGTTTAGATTTTAATAGACTCACATAATTAATTAATGTATCAATCAGCCACTAGTCATCGTTACTCAAATTACTATTGGCAGTTTTGTTTTTATTCTGAATATGAAGATATTATTTGGCTTATGAGTCTGCTTAAATGTGTGAGTGCAAACACATTTCTAATTTTTTTGTCAAAGATACAGACAACTAATATCACACCATGGGGAACACTGGCCATATTGTTTTAAAAATTGATGTAGCCTGTGCAAATACAGAACAATTTTTAACTGGCACATTCAGATAGTCTCATATTAAGGAAACATATAGGGCAATGGCGGATAACAGCTGAAGATGTTAAAATATATAAGGTCTATTACTGAAAGACATCAATTAATTACCATTTAGAAATTCAGAGAATATATCATATTATCCTGAACTCAGTTTTTATTAATACAACCATTATTCTAGATTTGCACTGGATGCTGGAAATGGCAGGTCGATAACGCAGAAAGCTCTGGGATGATTTTGTAAATATTATAGAAACAAATATGCTGATTAACAATTAATCACTGTAGCCTGTTAGAGAATCTTGTAGTAGACATAAGCTGAATATGCTCCCACAACCCAAAATGCAAGTTACTCCCCATTTCTTCATAATTTTTGTATTAGCACTGAACTGCTGCAGCCACTGAGCAGGACTCTGAGGTACCAGACACTGCAAGTGCAGATAAAGGGAGTTGTTCTTGACAGCTTATGATATTCTCCTCCATCTTCTGTAAGTGCATGTCGTGCTTTGGTAGTGGAAGACCTGCAGTGTACCTCCTCAGACAAGTCCCTTTGGACAACAAGGACTTGACTTTTCCCATTTATCATATCTGTAGTTTGGTTTCCACCACTGACAGCAATGGACCCTAGAGGACACACAGACCTTGAGAAAGCCGATCTGTGGGAATCCCCTTACCCATAGCACATTCTGCAAGTGTGACATGGGAAGGATGGAGAAGCAGAGGCCAAGTGGTGCCTAAGGACACTTCTAAGGAGCTTCAGTATCTCAGCAGCTGGGATGATACCCATCTCCTGCACAGGGCTGTGTGGTTTACAACTGCATCTCTAATCCTACTCCAAGTGATCTTGCTTTCAACAGCTGGCTAAATCAGCCACAGGGTTTTTTTACTGTTTTTTTTGTTTTTCCTAACTGTGGTCTCTAAACCCCAGGCTACCTAAGAATGATTACTACGGAGTTTACAAAAAAAGTAGCTATGAAAAGCAGAACTACTCTCCATGGGTTTTGCCCTTTAGGGTCCATAGCTCCACTGAATAAATGGGAAGGGTCTGCAGGCCAGAGAAGTCCCATGTCCTTGGGGTTGCTGGGTTCTCTCAATTGCTACGCCCACTCCCCTCCCTCATAGCTCTCCTCAACCTCCGATCCACAGGGACTGACAAACATCTTAATCCTGCCCTGTGCCTTATCCAGAAGGACCTTTAGCAATGACACCTGTACTTTTAAATGACAAGTAACTCATAAACCAGACCACTAGCTCTCAGTTAATTTACTTGCAGAACAGATTTAGATCCCAGTGACTGAAAACGACTTGTAGGTTACAGCCTATCCAGAGATGTAGATGGTTATGGGGTATCCAGGATCAATACCAATTCACAGAGGATGCTACCCAGGGCCTGCCGTTAGGAGTTTCATTTCTGGCTTTAATGAAACTTGCCTTCTACGTTTGGTCAACAAGATTTCTTGCAGCAATAAACTGCACTTTTTTCAGTGTGCCTCTACTGTGGGAGCAATAATGCACTAAGCTCCATAGCTTGCTCCTTCACAGGAGAAGTCCCAGGCTATTAAAGTAACTATCTCTACCTACCGGCTATACAAATAATTGTTCAGTAGTTATTAAATAACTGCTAAATATCATTATGTAAAGACGTATATTGAAATGAATACTCCATAAATGAAATGTTAATATTAAGCAATTTTAAGTGTGCCCTGGGAATTGGAAAAAAAATTATTTTTTTCCTCTATAGCATAGGGCATGAACAAATGTTCAGCTCTTTTATATTAGAGAACTCAGCTGGTTTCAGTGAACTTTAAAAATCCAGCTTACTGTATCATGCTTTACATTCACATCTTGTTGCTTGTGCTTAGGTATAAATGAAGGTATATTCATTGTTGTTGCATTTTATTAGGAAATTCCTACAAGGGGTAGGAAAGTCCTACAGCAGGAAAGCAGAGAACATGATATGTTATATTGAATAATATCTTCATTATCTTACCCTTCTTGTCAGTCTTTAACAGTGCAAATGCTCAAGCAGTGGCTTGACATGCAAGTGATAGCAACACATTCAGATCATACACACAGAAACAACACACACATTCCCTGCTGTGTGTGTTGGCTCAATGGCCACCAAAGTAAAATGGATAGGAAAAGCCCCAAAGGAGCAGGAAATCAGGCAGAGAGTTTGCAGTGCTGCCAGGGCACAGATAAATTATCAATTCTAGACCAAGGCATCATACAGTAAAGCAACGAGCTCACACACCTTCCCTAGGCAATTCTAGATCTTCGTATCTGAATTGCCATGATTGCACCCATCATTACCAGGAAACTGTGGCAAAATTAGAGAGTATTCAGAGGAAAGCAGCAAAATTGCTCTTGCAGCTGAAAGATTAAATTATAACATAAAGGTTAAAAGTTAAAAAGATATATGGTTTGAGTAAAAAAATCTGTTGGCAGTAATGTGTAAAATTAATTGGCTTATAAAATCACAACATTGTTGAGAATTTATTTAGTGAGACGCATAAAACACTAATTAGGAGTAATGGGATATAAAGATGAAAGATGATGTGTGGGACAGTTATCAGGATGCATGTCAAAGCATAATTCATTAGATTGTGAACAACAAACACTGAATAGGATGGAATACTAAAATTCTGCAAATTAAAGATATACTAAACACAAAGCTCAGGAAAAATCAGCCTGCTTTGACACTGTTTTGGTTTATTTTGTTTGTTGGTTTTCTGCTGCAGCTGTATAAATTATCACTTAGGAAAGCAATGAAATCACACAATTAAAAAAATGAGCGATGCCACCAGCTAGTTGTATGTCTAGAAAAGACCTAATGTAATTATGACTGGGGACAGTTCTTGTACTCTTATAGCTAGATTCAGTCAGAACTGCTTATATATTTGGACTTGAAATATTGTTTTTTCTGACCCAAGTTATCAATCGTTCTTCAGCTTCCTGCATGAGTTGCCTGCAGTGGACTGCCATTTGAAAATCAGTCACAGCACCACTGATGACAGTTAACCATGGTGCCCCATGGAAATGTCTTTAACCACGAGACAGTCACACCTCTGAGAGTCAGGGTGGGCTCAGGCACCATCACTCTGCCACCCAGTCATAACCCAGGTGAACCAAACCAGTTTAAGTAATCACATATTTATAAAAGCCAAGTAGAAGGGAGAAAAAGCCCACTCTGATCTTCTTAGCTTCTCTGCCAGTATAAGCCTTTTAACAGCAATGAATCAAAAAGAGCAAATAAAATATTTTTTCTCTGCCAAATAATGCATTCATCAGAAATACTATTTTCAGTACTTCCTTAGAGATGTTCTATCTAAGTGATGGAAAAGGAAATATGTTAAAATGAATTTTCATGTAAGAATATTTTTTTTACCATTATGAAATGGCTAACATTTTTTGAAACATTATTTTTCAAATTTAAATTGACAAGAATTACAGAAAAAATGTTTATAAAAAAGCATTTTATAAATGAAGCATTTCATCCATTATCCTGAAGTTGAGCAAAACCTTCTGCTTTATCACACAATGAATCCTCTATTATTTATGCAGTTCTTTAATTCTGAACCATTGCCTCCAACCTGGATGTGCAGAATTTTGCCAACAGAACTTCTCCTGGCGCACAGGCAGGAGCTGATTTTCTGTCTAGTAGATCAATCCCTTAAGTAGCTTTATCCCTTATCACCTTGAAAAGGGATCGGTTCCAAGCATAGGCTAAGCATTTATTCTCCATATGTGATAAACTTACAATTATGGCGATTGTACAAACCATGCTTTGTCTTTTTATAGTTATAAGGGTGAAAAGCAGCACTGATTTATGGTTTGTTAATCAATGCTCCTGACTTATTTGTAAACAGAAATGTTCAGATGACCTGAACACACCTGGGGATATAATTCATTGCTGGACTTCTAGTATTTTACCATTTCCAGCACTATTTAAAGTTATGAGCATATGCAGAATATGGAACATGGTTTCAGAGGGAAAGTAATCAAGCAGACTGATGAGAGGTTTGCAATTTTCTAGTCACTCCATTAGCATTCTGTTGAGTGTAAATTGGCATCCTTAGGCTCCTGACTGGAAGTGCTGTTCAGAAATTAGTTACAAGGAACCATTACAACAAATATGTGGTACTTAATGTGTTGTCTCAAACAATTTTTGCTTAAATTCAGGAGTGTTGGATCTAAGAAGCCTAATATATAAGCCAAGGTACTATCTCTCAGGCATTTAGAATTATATACAGACTATCTAACTGTTCCCATAAATACTATTACTCATCTGTGGATGGTTGTCTATTTATAGCATATAATACAATCATTGAACAATATAAGTTCAATGTAACATTAGACATGTAACATTCAATGTAACCATTTTCATGGTGAAATTGTGTTTTGATTGAATTTCTATGTTGAATTTTTTCAGTGTTTGTGTAAAGCACAGAGCATCTGCTAGTAAAAACCTATGACTTTAGAGTAAATATTAAAAAGTAATCTGCATGATCACTGCAAATTAAACACAGAGCAGTAGCTTTGGGATATATAGCTTTTTCCTATATAGGAAAAAAAAAAATCATCAAATAGCTTTCCACGTCCAAGGGCTTGAATTAACTCAGCATTTTGAAGAGACAAAGTGATACACGGTGGCCAGTTCAGCACTGTTGCAGGAATTTCCTTTGCTTTCTGCTATGAAGCATTAAAAAAACATTCTAAATCAGAGCAGCCATAAGGCTAAATGACCTGTGGTTTTGACCTATTGCATACTCAGTCCTTGATAATAATGCAGGAGTTAAACCAACAGTGTACTCAGGAGAGGAGCATGCCTTATGCCCCAGCCTGCACAGACTGCCTTTCTGTCAACATTTCAGAGAAATGCCAGCATGTGCTTATTTTATCAGAGTGCGTGCATGCACGTGTGTGTTAGCAAATAATCTAGTAACAGCAGATGTACCGTAATTATGACTGAGCTGATTAAATTTCCAGGAAGAAATGACTTCTTTTTCTGTAAAGGTTATTTCCATCACAATTCTAAACTCAGTACCGGATTCAGTCGGAGTCCTGCAATTTAATAGAAAAAGGATTGCAACCTTAAGTAGACAAAATACTTTGCTAATTGCTGCTTAATGTCCTGGGGTTTAGAGCTCGCACGTGCTGCCAGAGTATGAAGACAGCCTGTGGCACTGGCTGTGGAGTTAGGTACTCTCACTGTGCTTCAGAAGAGGCTGTGTCCTTTGATGGCTAATAGTAGTCCTATGCTTGCCAAGGTGTTCCTGCTGCAGAATTCAAAAGTATGGTTTGACAGCTCCAGCTCTATTCTCTCTTTGCTCCTATGAAACTTCCCCATGAAAGCAAAACTTTCTCAGCATCAGTTTCCACCCGTACAGGTTCACAAAGAGGATCAGCAAGAGATCAGGCTGTACCTTCCTCAGGCCATGTCACAACACATCAAATTTCAAAGGACAAAAGCAGAAGAGAATAAAACCTTCTCACTGAAGTCAAGAGAGGACTGGCCTCTTCCTGAACCTCTTTAGCTCATTCTCCAGTGGTACATCAAATGGGGCTGAAATCATTCTCAGGGGTTTTATTTAAAAACGAACACCGTAGAAGTGGCTTCATACTTACAGAGGGTCTTTACTGTGGACCTCAAAGTGCAGGAGAAGTCTCACTGCTTAGTGAAGGAATATTGGACCAACATTGTGATGAAGTGTTTTCAATTTTCCATCCTTTTCTCTTAATATAACCAGTAGAAAAAACTGACAACCATTTTTGTAATCTGCACACTTTTACAGTATATCAATGGCGTGTATCTACACAGTTGTTGCTGTATTTTGCTAGGAATTTTCACCAAAAGTAAAAGAAAAACTTGCTTCTGCTGACAGTCTTAAGAATAAATGACATAAATTGGACCACTGAGCTGCAAGAATAGAAGAAAAAGGAACTGCAGTATTTCTGTGCTGCCGAACTCATGGCAGAGTCCAGTCCTAGGCTGATGCTTGTCTTTTCCCCGGAATTTTGGATTCATCCCTTGAATTTTGTTGTGAATGCTAGAGGGAGTTAGGAGTGATGTGCACAGATAGAATGATCTTGTGCTTACAAATATTGCTTTGCAAAAAAACAAAGCTTATGACCTGTATTTCTGAAATATATTACATACCTTGAAGTTTTATGGATCCCCAATGTGCTTTATTTTAAGATTAGTAGGACTCTTTCAAGCAGGGACAATAAGAATTGTGAAGGGAGTGCACTTTATTTTGAGAGACTATAACTTTTTTTTTTCTTGCTTAAAGTGACCAACTAGCAGTACAAACACTGTAGTAGAAGCTTAGATTTCATTTTAACAAGGATTTATGAAATTATTCTTGTTTCAAAAGGCTTGCACGAGATAGAACAGGAAAGATGGGAGAAATAATAACCGTTTTCCATTTAAATATCCACTTTATCCCCTGAAGGGATCCCAGAGCACTTTACAAGCCATCAGACTTAGTATGGCACCGGGACCACTTCTCTGAAATGCTACATCCTCTGGGGTGGAGTTGAGCAGGCGTTTTCTTGCACATAATAGCAAAATATAATGCATTATCACAGAAACTGAGAAATACCTTCTCCAGTTAAAACCGGTTAAGAGAGGCTGTAGTGCAGCACTCCTGAGGCCTCATCAGTCTATACAGCAGAGTAAATGGACCTGCAGTCACACTGTTCTTGAGCCCAAGGACAGCCCTGCTGCCCAGATGTCTTCCTACCTGCCTGCCACACTGCAGCGAGGGTCGTCCCTGGGCCAGGGTGCTTGGGGCCGTATGGCTGTCTGTTCCCCTCAGCTTCTCCTGATGAGTTGTGACAGTTTCTGTTACTGAAAAAAAAAAAACCCTCATGTACAGCCTCCATCTCCCTGGGTCTCAAACTCCAATCCCAAAAGTACTTCCCTGTGGTTACTGCTTTTTGTGTTCCATCTACACGGTTGGTAAACCCTAGGGAACAATTTTGAGAATAATAAGGTACCTCAAAACAGAGCTGAATATCCTCCAAGAAATTTTAGCTTTTAACTCTTTTGATTATGTCTCTAAAGTACTTCCTAATCCTACAGCAAAAGGGAGAGGTTCTTACTCGTAGCTAACATAGGAACCTCACCTCCCTTCAGTTTTCCCCATCTGGATAGTTGCCAAAGAAGATGTTGTATCCTTATCTTACACTGTATTAAACCTCCTGGTTATAGATAGATGGTGAGTGAGAAGAATGTGCACTGGGACACAAACAGTCCTGGTTTCAGCAGGGAAACTCAATTCTCCACTGCCTCCGGCTGGGACACAATGCCCTCTGCAAGGGAATGGACTCCCACCAGTGGGCGGACAGATACTGAACTGCTTTCTCTGCCTATTAAGATCATTGTTAACAATTTTTCTTCCAGTGAAAGACTTTGACGTTTTCATATTTCTCCTAAAACCCAGTGGAGTACATCAACTTCTAAATTTATGAGGAAGAAGAATTCGAAAACATTTCATTTTAGAAAATTCTGCAGTTCATCAGAAAGCTTTATTTTGTGGGTGTCAAGACGGTTCATGTTGTCACTGTAAATGTGACATGAAATGATACAGTTTAGAATCAATTTTTTAAAAATTAAAATAAGTGACGGTTCAGTGAAATGAGAACATGCTGAAAAGAAAACAAACTGAAAGAAGAATTGAAACAAAAATAAAGAAAATTAAATACTATTTAAAACTCTTTTGAAAATGTCATTGAAATTAAATGTTTTATCCAAAACATCCCACTGTCCTTGAAACAGCATTTTTCAGAAAAAAAAAGTCATTGAAATTAAATGTTTTATCCAAAACATCCCACTGTCTTTGAAACAGCATTTTTCAGAAAAAAAAAAAAGCCCTCATTCATCAGAGTTTTTCCTTGCCATAGCTTCTCTTAGTTAGAACTCCAGAAAGTAGATATGTCTGCCACATTCTGGTAGGGGTAAGAGGCTTTGAATAGCTTCCAAAAGGAGCTTAGTTTGAGGAGTCTTCTTCCAGATCACCTCCAAACATTTTGGGAATTATCATAAACAGTGAGAAAGTCAGAACTGATTAGGCAGCATAATTAAAATAAGAGCAAAATGGAACTATTTTTGCTTTTGAGAAGCAGTACTTCTTTATCTTCTCTGCCTAAAAGTCCTGTATGCTATTTATTTACATCTGTAGAGGATTATGACTGTCAAAATGAGCATTTGATGGAAAACGAGCAGCATCACTTGTTGAATTCTGCAGCCTTTTTAAGTACCCCAAGAGTAAAAGTAATACCACTGAGCAGCACAGTGTAAAGAACTGAAGGATCTGTCTGCCTGCAACTCAGGACACTGGGCATGCAATACCAAAAGCTGGGTGGAGGGTTTAATATATTTAGGATGCATCCCTGCTGCTAAATGCATCCAATCCAAGGAGTTAACCATCCTCCTAAGCAAACTAGTGAAGAGTGGAAAATATTTTTGCTGATCAGGTAGGCTCAAGGGTAGCAGGCCACTTACCGGAAATCTTTATAATATGGAACTGAGAGTAGCATTGCAAGTCCTGGAATATGTCAGGATTTATCACTAAAGAAAGGTAAGAGGAGAGATGCAGCCCTGTAGGAGGGTGGTGGTCCCTGACATGGGACACAAACAAGTGCTGTCTCAGCAGCTCTGGTTGGTTCACTGTAAAAGAAAACCCAAAAGCAAACTAACATCCATCAGTGCAGACAGCAAGGACACAGGATCCAGTGACTGCAAAGAACTCAGGAACCAAATCATATGCCAGTGTAGAAAAACCCTAAAAAGAAAGAAATTACACAGTTAAGGGTACTTGCCTGTACCTGATCACCAGAAAGGAAAGGAGCTGCAATTAGAGGTTCTGACAAAGTTACCACAGGATACATTTTAGTTATCAGTCATTTAGGTTTTTTAATTTCCATAATAAAGTTGTTGCTCCTTCACACATAGGCTCAGTGCTTATGAATGGGGAAACGATGCTCAGGGAAAGTATTTCTGATTCCAGAAATACAGACAGTTATGTTCCTTAGGTTCAAGGGGAATGTTTGCTATTTGAGCTAGTTCCATACGGCTGATGTAATTTTATATCAGAAGGCTTCCTGCTTTTCAACCAAACACAGGATTTCACACTAGCAACTGTGGATGATACTAATTTATATTTAGATATGTGAAAGTTAGGTGCCAGTGTGAGCAGGTCATCTAAAATACTCTCCATAACAAGTAGAGGAACAAGTTGAGTCAGCATCTATCTCTTGGCTCTAAAGGAAGATCAGAGCACTGCTTACAGTCTCTGCTAAGTTTTATAAAGTTAAGTGAAATGAATAGTGACTTGATAGGATAGTTCATGCTATTGGGAAAAGTAACAAAAAGCTTAAGTATTTTTTTAAGTAAAATGCTTAAGAAAATATACAGCCATGAAGATTTAAAGACAGAATGTAACTTTGACTATGAAAAGCATGACATTTTCCGATGTATAAACTAGTCTTATGCAGTATATAAACTCATTTCCTCTTAGAAATGTAATATAGAAGCTTCAAAGTCTAACTTTATTAATAAATTCCCTTAATGTATTAAGATTATTTTGGGACCGGAGATATGGCAAAATCATATATTTCCCCATGGTATCACCAAGGACACATCTACAAGGCAAATAGCAAAACAACTGTAATGATAAAGGAGAGTTTCTGTGGGAGTTTAGATATCGTCTTCCATATTTTCAGAGAATGATTATAAAAAATCCATTCTACTCTCTTCTTTGCTGCTTATCCTAAACTGTCAGGATTTTTTTTTTATATTCAGAATGCATTTTGCTGCACTTCGTACAGCACCTAACACATTGTGGAACCCAAGTGTAATGCACTTTCATTTGACACAGGGCACTAGCTCATGTTTGAAGCATCCACAAACACTCATGTATTTCAATCCAGATTAGATAGACATGAATTAAAATCCCTACCCCATCTTGAGATACCTCTGTTTTACTTACACTGTTACAGAACGTATTAATGTGAAGTTTTCCTCCACTGTGTTATTTCTAACCTTCACAGCATTACCCTGGATTCGTGTTGGCCTCAAGCTATACAAAGGCCATGACCAAATTCAAGTACCATGATTTATTTACATGAGAGGCAAGGAATGTGACTTTTCAATTAAGGCCATTCCCTACAGAGCTGCAGGATCTCATTTACTTGGAATGCAAAGACTTTCTCTTGTGAACTGAACTCCTCCAGATTTAGGAATGCATCTAGCGGTCTGTAATACTTTAGCTCTGTTTTTAGCACATATCTATGCTTCCTCCTGAAAAGTTAGATAACATATGTGGATTTTTATTAAGGTATAAGTCTATATGGCCTGATCCAAAATGTCTCAGCAAAATGCCTGTCTCTGCTTCGAAGCTAAAGGGACTGATTCTAATCTCACTTAAATTTTTGGCATCGTGAAGTTAGTTTCAATATGTACTCATATCTGTGATTACTCCCTCTCAGCTCTCTGCTCCCAAGAGTTCAGACTCATACAAGGGTCCTGAATGTATCTTTGCATGAACCTTCAGTCACTCATTCAATTTCCTCAAGGTAAGATTTTGCATCAGAGAAAAATTTCCCTTCTCACATATTTTCCAATTCATTGTTATCACAGCCATGCCAGGCTGAGTGACTAAAAACTATTTTCACACAGGCATTAAAAAGAGACTCAAGTATGCTTCCGTGCAGTATAAGGGGCAGCTAAATCAGTGGGTTAAAACCCTACCCTTCAATTAACTTCTTTTCCCCCACTCACTCATGCTTTCATTCCTTTGTTCCATTTAAAAGCAGGTTAAGAGACATTCGGGAGACAAAACCAATCGAAAACAATGTTTTTTTGTTTTGTTTTGTTTTGTTTCTCCTTCGGCAGCTGAAATGAAACCTAGCAGGTGGAAAGGATATTGCTGCCTAAATGGCTGGAGAGAAGTCACAGAACTGTGGGTTCTGTGGGAAAAGCATACTGAAAGTATACTTCAAAATATCACAGAGTTCACAGTAGTGCAGTATTGTTTGCACTTGTTTGCACTTGCAATTGTTGAAGCATTCTGGATCAACCTGTGAAAAGACCATTTAAGCACGTCATAGTACTGAAGTTTTATCAGATGCTTATAGTATATTGGTTTCAATCACACCCCTCCCTGTGTTTCTGCAACGGATGGAAGCAGCATTGGTCTCATGAGTTGCATAGATGTGGCTGTAAAATGATTGTACTGACAGCAAGGCTTCAGACATTTTGATACAGTGCTGGGGATACAAAGGCTTTAGAGAGTATTATAATACACAGAAGTAACATTTTTAAAACCCAGCTTGTCTCTATGCTAGGAGGTTAATCAATCCCACCCTGAGCTTCCAGAACAGCAGCTCCAGACCTTATTTTTTTCACTCATTTTGGACAGCCTTCTCATGATCTAAAGCAGTGTCCTTAGGGAGGCAAGTCCTGCAGAAGTGAGTCAGCAGTGGTATGAACAGCAGATCACACCCCAGACCCAACAGAGAGGTCCAGGGTTCCATTGCCTTAACTCTGCCTTCAAATAAATTCATCTCTGAATGTAAGTCATCTGCCTTGAGTTGAAATCTGAATGAAACATTATAAGGGACAAACCAGAGCAAGACTTTTCCTTTCCATTCCCCTTTCACAAGAAACAAATACAGAGAGAAGAGAGTTGAAGCTCCTAACTGAAGAGTAGTCACTACCTCAGCTGATATTACTCCCAGCAATGAGAGAAAGCTTTGTGCTTTCACCGAATAACATGATCTTCATCGGCCACCTGGCAGTCAGAGAGGTTCAGGGAACAACTACTTAAAAAAACAAAAATGAAGAAAAAAAGAAAAAAAAAGAAAAAGAAAAAGAAAAAGAAAAAGAAAAAGAAGAAAAAGAAAAAAAGAATAGAAGGAAGAATTGCTTTTCTGTTGTTTATAATACAAAAAGACTATTCTACTGCATGTAACTCTATGAATAGTCTTGTAATCAAGTTAGAATAACACTTTCAGTAGACTACAGCACAGCTTTAACCTCCCCCAGTGTTAACTGGACGACAACAGATGGAGCAGATGGAATAGTGTCAGAGGCTGCAGGAGCAATCAGAATGTTGAAGAGTCCCTCAGGCAAGAAAATTCAGTCTAAGTGTAGTTTACGTCTTGGGATTTCATTCAAGTTCAGTTGAAATTTTAAGACATGTGGTCCATTCTGAACTCTTAAAAAAAATATTAACAAGTTTGCAACAACTACGGTTATGCTTCAGTGTGCAGCCAGATCTTTCCTACTACTTTAGTGACAGACAATCCAGGCAGATGATTTATTTGCTTATTGCGATTTTTCACTGCAGATTTTAGAAACTCATTAAAAAAAAGCACATTCCTCATAATGCGGAATGTATTAAAATTTGCCATCTGCTTCACTCTGAGTATCTATAGGGTTTGGTTGGTATCTGGAGCCCATCACTTTTGGCATTGACTAATACACAGCCACATAGTTTTGACTTCCCTTCTCCTGAATTTGGCATTGTTCTCAACAGGTCTGAAACAAAACCTCCACAGCCCTTCACAATTGCTTTTAACCTTTTGGGCATCACGACTGACAAGAATGGGCTTCTGGAGTGTGAAATTAGAATATTAACAAGAGTGTGAATCTTTTCTTCACACCTCACAGAGGAGCAGGAATGCTGGCAGATGAATCCTCTCCTCCCAAAATGCTGGCAGTTGAGAGAAAATACCACAAAGTGGGTAAGAAATATATATGCTGGGGTGTAACTGTCTGTTGCACCCAGCCCAGCTGGCACATACTGAACTCTATGCACCAGCTGGCAGGAGATCAGCATCTATCGTAGAAACATTTAAGATGTCTATCAAGTTTTTGGCATCGGCAACGGGGTCTGTTATCATCCCTCTCCTGCTCTATGGGATCCCTTTGCAGTTTCAGACCATTTCCTTGGAGAGAAACATCCACACGACAAAACTCTGGGTGAAGCAGCACCCAGGGGAAGTACCTGGATAGAGTCCGAGAGACTGAAGGGCACCTCTAGCTACTGTACTGTCCAGCTCTTCCACTCCATTTTGGTAAGCATTCTAGGGATTTCCAGACATCCAGCAGCCTGCCTCCTGCCATGCTGCTTGTCCAGAGATCCCAGCCCTCTGCATGGCTCTGTATCACACTCAGGTGCCAGCATCCATCCCATGGGATGGGGAATTGATTTGTGTTTGCTCAGCAAGTTCCCCAGACCATCAGTTTGTTTCTGTGGTCCAGTGCTGGAAGGCACGCCATGGCTACAGAAACCAATCACTTTTTCTCTTCTAATGTTGCCTTCCATGCTCATTTGATAGATAATGGTACTACAGTGCAGAGAGACATATACTCCTTGAATTATTGTTGTCAATCAAAGGCAAATCATGCAGTAAATTCAACAGTGACACAAATGACAAATAATTTTAAAGGAAAAGAAAGCCAGGACTTTGCTGCCTACTCAGTACTTTTCCATAAGACAGACAAAGGACTTCATATTCTTATGCTGTCAGTCTTGCACCTTTTATAAGCACTGACTTAACTAAGAAATCTTAAAACACTAGAGAATGCCAATAAATATAGCAGCTATTTTATCTGCAGAAGAAGAGCACTGCATATTTCATGTAGCCTGTTAAATGATGTTTTATCTATATTAACACTATCTTCCAGGCGGCAACATATCTTTTGTGTTATCTCCCTGCCTCTTCCTTTCTCTCACTCTAGAGGGCTAAAATGTTTATTGAGGGAAAATGTGGTATAAAGAGAAGTACTGGATTGTCATGTGACATCACCTTATGTTAAGCAACTCTTAATCCTATGGCTAATTAAAATTTTCTACTGCTCTAACATTCCTGAAAAGAAAAAATATATCAGATACCTTCGCAACTGGGTATTAAAAGTTGTGTTGTACAAAAATGATTTATGCTAAAACATAAACATGGAGAGCTGCCGGGCAGAAAAGGACCTGGGTGTGTTGGTGGACTGTCAGCTGAATATGAGCCAGAAGTGTGCCCAGGTGGCCAAAAAGGCCAACAGCAACCTGGCCTGTATCAAGAACAATGTGGTGAGTAGGACCCGGGAGGTGATCATCCCCCTGTA
>BJBW01007546.1:0-91232 GCA_004320125.1 Scolopax mira | reverse complement strand
CTACCTGAAAGGAGGCTGTAGAGAGGTGGGGGTTGGTCTCTTCTCCCAAGTCACAGATGATAGACAAGGGGCAATGGCTTCAAGTTACGCCAGGGGAGATTCAGGTTAGATATTAGGAAATATTTCTACTGAAAGGGTTATCAGACATTGGAATGGGCTGCCCAGTGTGGTGGTTGAGGCACCATCCCTGGAGGTATTCAAGAGAAGAGTTGACATGGTGCTCGGGGATATGGATTAGTGTTGGGTGGTGTTTTGTGTGGTGTGTATGTGGTGGTGGTGTGTGTGTTTGGTTGTTTCTTGGGGTTTTTTTTGTTGTTGCTTTTTTTGTTTGTTTTTGTTTGGGCTAGATGATCTTAAAAGGTCCCTTCCAACCTAGGTGATTCTGTGATTCTGTGAACATTTTCCATTTAGACTTTTTTTAAAAAAGTAAAAACTTTCACATCTAAGCAACAGAGAGGTATTAGTCATAGTCTGAACTAGTTGCTGTAATCAGAAAACAATATGTAGTTTATAATTTTTTGTAATTTTAAGTTTATTCTATTGATAGGTTTATATGCCCTTTCACTTTTCTCATATTTTTCAATCAAGTTTCAATCATGAGTGTTACTCAATTGATCCAATTACATGCCTAGTATCAGCTAACCAGAAACAATTTACGATCTCTGTCTCAGTCTATGATTGGTGAACATCTTCCACATGAAACAGTTAGGTTGCTTTTCCATCCTAGCATAGCCAAATCTTTTAGGTATTCAGTTGTAAGAACAACAACTGCATTTGACAAAACAGTGCACAACTCCCTTCTAAAATTTCTTCTACGGTCCCACTCAATAAAGAAATACCTTTAAAGCAATACCAATGCATTTTATACACCTATGAGCACCTTTCATCTAGAAATATCTTGTAAAAATGGAGGTCTTTATTCTGAACATTATCTAAATTAATAGTGTTTGAAAGTAATTATTACTAAACTCAGGATGTTTCTCACCTAATAACTTCAATCTGTTTTCCTAGTGAAAACTGTCCTGTTCATAAAAGACCCAATCATAGCAGTGTGGTATTCCACCCTTGGCAAACCCTGAAAGAAGGTCAAGGAGTCAAGGGCTACAGAGATGTGTCTTACATGCATGCATCTTCCTACTGAGGTGGTTTGAGGTGCAACAGTATCATTAGTGTGGGGAATTGCATTGCCTCAGGCCGTACCACAAGTTTCACACCTTTTTTCACATAAATTAAGTTTAATTAAATGAATTACAATAACAGTAAATGGAAATTCATCTACAAGTCTGTGACAATCCAAATGATTATGCAAAGAAATCTACGAGGACTTCATTGTTATGTAGCACCTACACATCCAAGATCATGTTCAAATACAACTTGTCTGTAGTAGGAATTTTTGTTGTGTGAAAGTGTTGCGACACATATAAGGAGAAATTATGTTACACCAGTATACAAAAGTTTATGCAGGTACATGTCTTCCAGCCTGTGATATGAAAAGAGCTAAATCAGTGTAAGATCCAACACATTTACTAGCAAGTCTGTAACAGTAAAAATAACATAAGTGGACTCATACTTCATGGAACTGATATGGTTTTATGGCTTTCAATCTGTAAGCCAGGCCTGAAACTGCTTATTTCAGATACATTGCTTGTATCTGATATTCTCATATCAGCAAATCAACAGGAGGGCTTCTTCATTAATTTTCAACAGATTCCATAACTACTGTGCATTAAATGTATATATGTACTGAGAAAAAAAACAAAACCAAAACCAAAAACCCAAACAGTAGGAATTTTCTTGCATAGTGTTTTAGGTAACTTTTTAGAATATCATATTCTAGTCACTCCTTTTCACTATGTCACACCTGCTTATGCCATTTATGACATGTCACACTACACAACCATAACGCAAAGTGACTTATCTAGTGTAACACAAAGTGAGGCATTAACAAATGTATAAATAGCTTTGGGAAGGAATTAGATTTAGCAAGGAAATTCTGATTACATCAGACAGTTCAGATTTTGATAGACTTTTAGTCAGTTTGCCACAGAAGTCTTTATGTTTGCATTATTCAGTGCAATTTAATATGAATTACAAGATGAAAAATGTGACGAGACATTCTGGTAAAACTCTCTGCCAGAATGAGCTAAAGAAACATGGGAGCTGTTTTTATGGACATTACATATCAAATTCAAAGAACAAAAAAGTCTAAATATCTAGACACTCATGTAATTTCACAGATCATGTCCCAATCCTGACAATACTTAAGCTTATGAATAATTTAACGTATTAACAGTAAAGATAGATTACATGATAAATTACATTACATTATTCTGTTGGTGTTGAAGAGACTAAGCAGGTATATGCATTTAAGCATGTGTGGACAATGTATAATTAGTTTCTTAGGCTTTTTATTGTCTAACACTTTTTTTCTCTTTGCTTTGCAAAAAAAAGTACTTTCATTAATTAGGAAAATAAAGTTTAAAAGTATGAGAATATATGAAAATATACTAAATTATGTAAGAACTGTTGTAGAGGAATATATTTTGGCTCAATCAAATGAATATTCTTAATTATATAGTTACTCTACTGCCATTTTTTTCTTCAGAACAAGTAATAATGAGAAAATTAGAGAAAACTTCTTCTCCAAATTCCTAGAATAAATGATTGTAAAAAATGCTGCACTGAAAGTTTTACTCAATATGTTCTCTACAAAAATATGCACTGTTGACAGAAAGAGTAAAACTGACCATGAAAAATGTGTTAGAAAAAAAGCTAAATTTGAGCAGAATAAAACCTCAATAAAGAATTTCCATTACATAAATGTAAATATAGAAATGCTATATATTATTATTTCTATGACAGAATTGAAAACTATCTGGAAAAGATAGACATAAGGATACAATGATAATATAAGCAATCTTTATATTGTTGCCCTGTGATTTAAGACTTTTTTATTGTACGACGTTAGTACTTCCTTGATAGAGATTTGGATGAAGAATGCCTAACACTTTTAGAGCTCTTCCTTGATTACTCCAGCATGCTTTACAGGAAAACATAAATTCTATCAGTAAATGTATGGGAAGCCAGCATGTCCTATTCAGATATGAATTCTGATATATTTTTAATTTATGTAACATGGCAGTTGTATTTCCATGTACTGAAAATTACACATGTATTTCTGCAATGAACCACTCAAGTGACTCACAGCAGTTAAGATGTGGTAGAACATGTGTGCCTAGCACAACTCTGGCATTGTAATTTTTGTGATACATTATTTTTCAAATGGAGGAACATTTCTGCACTCACTAGCAGATCTTGCTTTTGCAATAGGATTGCACACATGTAAATTCCAGCATAGACTGGAATATAGATTAACACTGGAACATATAGATTAGCAATAACAGGATAAGAAAAAAGAACAGGTTTAAATATTTCTTGAACCTAGAAATATTTCAGGTTTAGCAGTTTGTGGATTAGCAAACAGAAATTAACTACAAGTAGCCCCAAATCCCTCACGGAAACAGGTGATTAGCTATACTGCAGCAGAGTATTTTATCTGATATCAATAGTTAGTATATATGAAATACAATAGAGAATCAGATTGCATAAAAGTAAAGTACAGGGTTTTTTTTATAATAAAAAATTAACAATAAAGTAACATATTCTAATCCTTTTTCCTAAATTCATGGGATTAGTTGACTGACTCTGACTGTCTTTCCATAAATTTGTAAAAGTTTCAAATTTGAAAAATAAATAGCACCAAAAACCCAAACCAATGACAAAACAAATCCTTATAACATTTCTGATCAATTCTGTTAATCCATCTTTTCCTGGTGGATGATTTTTTCATACTCAGATTCCTCCCATATTCCTCTGCACTGCTGAATCTTTTTAAGTAAAACCATTCTTTGATGTAATGGGGAAAACAAATTTTCTTATGAAGTTCCTTACTTATATGTTGTTCAGGCTGCCCAATCATTCTCATAGGAAAGATGTTATACTTTCAGGCTTTTGAGGGCAGAAGTGCAGAGTTCCTGCCTGCTACAGTACAACTGTAAACTCTACAAAGCTCATCCTGTAGCAGTTAGATCCCATTTTATGTGCAGGACATGAGGTACCTTCTCTACAGTCATTTCATACTATCCATTTTTAATTACAGATCCCATGCATTTCACACAGAGACTTTTAGTTCCCAGGAAGTGGCTCTACATGATCTTGCTGATAAACGTCGAAGATAAATCTAAAACTCCCTCTTCCCAAATCCATTCCCTGTCCAGTTCTGAAGATCTGTATCAGAAAGAAAGAAAATCTAAATGTTTAAACCAGTTTTACTCAAAAAGAACAATTTCTATTTATTTATTTGAAATTTAAAATTACATCATCAAAACAAGTGATAGGCCTCCAGAATCCTCGAAATAGGAGTTTAGTAAGCAAAGATTCCCAATTGCTGATATCATCTTGGATTCATCTGATGCCAACTTGGAGTCATTCCTCTATCTCAAGCAATGACCTGAGAGACCCACAGTTGGAAAGAAGTTGTCCAATTTTCCATTTCCTGGGATAGTAAAAGACATTTCCAGAGGGTCATTCAGGGTTCAGGTGGACTCTGAAGAGCACAGATGACAACATGACGAGTATGATCACAATTAAAATCAGGTAAAACAAAACCTGCTTCCTATGATAAGATTCAGTGTTGTGGTTCACTGGTAGGATAGTGGCAATACTTTTCCTCTGGCTCTGAAATGGGGCTGCAGTAGCCAGAAAGAGAAAAAATGCTAAGGACTGATTCATTTAAAACCACCAGAAACGTGTGGAAAATTATGTGGCAGAATTCACACAGGAATACTATCCATTGTTTTGCTGAAACATTTTTCAGTTCGATCTGAAGGAGGGGGGTAATTAAGTGTCCTCATGCTAATGAAGAGAGGGAATTGATTAGATTATGGCTGTGTGTTTCTGTTAGAAGCAGGGGCATAAAGCCAGTGGGAAAATTATAAAACCAAAACAAAACAGATCTGAAAAGCGATGATACTACTGCATAGGCATTTCTGGCACGGAGAGGGTGAAGACAGAATCCTTGGCACTGCCTGCAAAGAGCCTAAGAACCACATGGAGGGGAGAGGCTGCTTGGTTTTGTTCCTGCTCTGTTGGCAGGGTTTGGTCTGGAATTTCTGTAAATAGACAGAAAATAATTTTGAAAATTTCATTCAAAAGCAGCTACTTCTGATCACCACTTTTTCATCCTCATGGAAATAATCCCTGAGACCCTGAGTTCTATTGGAATTGCATAGTCAAAGGAGATAAAGTGTGTTCCTGTGTATATATTCATGTCTATGTAATTCATGTGTATATAATTACAAAGACTTTCATATACTGCACATTGTACTGAAACTGCTACATTTTAGTTGTAATATATTTTAATCTGTAATTTAAGAAATACAACAAAACCAGGATTACTGAATCATTTCCTCTGAAAATTTAAAGCCCTTTTATTGCTACTTTTTGAAGCACAGTGAGGCCCAGGGCGCTGTACTGTAACCTTTAGATTTCTTTAACACATTCAAATGGGAATTGGAAATACTTTCATACATGATATTAAACACTAACCTAATATTACAGCTGAGTATACAAGTAGCAACGGTACAGAGAATAAATTTTAATGTGCTTTTTTTCTGAAGAAGAAGAGAGTAATAAAAAATTTGTTGTTTAAGCATGGGCTTCATATTTTTAAAGTAGATTTGCTCACAGTTATTTATTTAAATCTCTTAACAATAAAAAGACAATGCTATATTATTCACATTTCCCTATTTCCACAATGACACTATTTTACTAAGTGTTCCTTCAGAATACTCTGAAGTAAACAGATTCACGAACAGGCACAAATATATGCAGCAACATCTGGTTAGTTATTGCCCTCCTTTGATCTGGTATAGGTAATAGGGCAAAATGAATGATTTTTTAAGCAGTCTAGTACAATTACACTGCCAAAAGCATTATATGCTATGTTAAGGTGAGTACTGAGGAAAAATTATGCTAAAGTACTACAAATGTAGTTCAGCAGTCATACTAATTTGTTGTAGAGCTCTGTCTTTAAAGCTGAAAACACGTTATGTTTCTGATTTTGAAACATCCTGGAATAGTACAAGAGTCATTTTATTTCCAGTTTCAACATATTCCCTTCAAATAGTAAAATCAGTTGAAGCAGCATCTAAAACTCTGGGTAGCTATACCTTTGCTTGCTAATAGACTGAAAAGGTAGTGCAGGTCACAAAACGAGCTATTTATTCCCCGTGAAAGCTCTATTTCAGGAAAATGCAATCCCATGCTCCCCCAATTCTCCCAAAAGCACACTTCAAATTGGAAAAACTCCAAGATGCTTTGATAACAGGCACAGCTCAAACTTATGTGCTGCACTGGTTAACTATCCCCTGTCTGCTTTGCTGCCTGTGGGAATTCCCAGGCAAATGCAGCCCCTCTGATGCCACTTGATGTTGAGAAGCCTGGCACGGACAACTGCCACGTGCCCCTGCAGACAAATACTACTTATCTGTGGCTTGGCTCCACACCTACAGTGACATCCATATAGCATGTTTAATATTGCTAACTACAAATCAAGTGATTTAGTCTAGGTAAGGCTGAAAAATATAAAGCTCTGTGTCAATTCACTGGTTTGGTTGACCAAAAGCAATTCCTGGCAGAACATACTCTCCCTCCCAGTGGAAGCATTCTGGTGGTGCTGTTGCACTTTGCTGGAAAAGCTCTTATTTCCAACTAAATGAGAATGCTTTACAAGGCATTTCTCATTCATGGTAGCAGCAGGGCAGAAATCAATAGCACATTCACAGCTGATCCCCAGCAGCTCTCATTCTCCCTATTCTTAAAAAAAAATAAAAAAAGAAAGTGCTGAGGAGTTCCTCAATCTGGATAACTTCATTATCTAACAGTCCCAGTTACAGGTGGTTTAACAGGTGAATGGAACCCAGTCTCCCAAACCACAGAAATTCTATATTCCAGTTTATGCCACGGATGGTGAATACCTAACATTATTCTATTTTTAAGCTACATCCACCATGAGGAAGGTGTACACTGTTATCTTAGGAAGTGAGTACTTCTTGGTTAACCACAGTCAACTGATGTGAGGGTAGGATAAACTTTAGGCTCTGCCCCAATGTTAAGTTTGTGACTGAATGTACATAAACTCCACAGATCTTTGCATCTATACCAGGATATGAACTTATGTTAGCCAACACATATTGTCTTGGTAAGGACAGGAGTTATTCTCCCTTTCTCTTTCCCAGTTACCTCTGTTTTCCCATCATTGTCATTGTCTCTTACAGCCCATCTTCACCTTGAGGTATTCTGGAGCACATTACTACGTGACACACTGACACTTCACAAATGTAAAGTCACAAGTGGTGTTCCCCAGGATTCACTATCAATCAGGGCCTGTTCTCTTTAATACCTCTATCAATGATCTGGACAAGGGGATCAAGTGCATCCCCAGTAATTTTGCAGACGACACCACGCTGGGCAGGACTGTTGATCTGCTTGAGGGTAGAAGGGATCTGGACAGGCTGGATCGATGGGCTGGGGGCAGTGGCATGAGGTTCAACAAGACTAAGTGCCGGATCCTGCCCTTGGGTGACAACCACCCCATGCAGTGCTACAGGCTTGGGGAAGAGTGGCTGGAGAGCTGCCCGGCAGACAAAGACCTGAGGGTGCTGGTCGATAGAAGAGCAACAAGGTCAGTGAGGGGCCTATGAGGAGCATCTAAGGGAACCGGGATTTTTTAGGGGAGACCTCATCGCCCTCTGCAACTACCTGAAAGGAGGCTGTAATGAGCTGGTAACCAAATAACAGGTGATAGGACAAGAGGAAATGGTCTCAAGTTGCACTAGGGGAGATTTAGTTTGGATATTAGGAAAAAATTCTTCACCAAAACAATTGTCAAGCATTGGAAGAGGCTTCCCAGGGAGGTGACTTTGTTATCATTCCTGGCAGTATTTAAAAGACTGTCATGTCCAAATGTCTTTCCTTTACTAAAAGATGTAGTGTTGAGGGACACGGTTTAATAGTAACCTGGCAGTGCTAGGTTAACGGGTGGACTTGATGATCTTAGAAGTCTCTTCTAACCATAACAATTCTATGATTCTATGATTCTGTTCTTCTGAGCACCGTTGCAAGAGAAATGTTACCACTTTCCTGTTTTGTACAGAAATTGAGTTCTGCTAATTATTGGTGTGTCCTCCTCTGTGTGGGGTTTATTCTTCTTTTCGAGCACAGCAAACATAGGTGACTTTGCCCACATCAGACAATGATTCATAGTTTTCTCGGCTTTCAGAGCATAGACAGATGTGAACTGCTACAGCAAAGGGATTGTGCTATAATTCTTCTCTTTTATATAATCTGACCCCAGAGTACAATGTACTGCTATTCTTCTTAATATCTATCGCAGCACCTAGAAATCCCAATTGGCTATGAAGTTTCATTCATAGGGTGTTTTATAGTCCCCTTGTAAGAGATCCCAGTTCTCTCAAGCTGAAAACTTTAATGGTCAAAGGAAAGCTGTATCCCCATTTTATAAAACAACTAAGTTACAGAGCACCTAAATGTCTTGCAAGTATCACCATTGAGGACTGCAATAGGCAGGGAGCTCTAAACTTGGAACACCTTTGACTTTTAAAGAAAATCTGTCTTGTGTGCTCTGGCAATTTGAGGAATCTGGATTTAGAGAATTTCCAGCTGATGGTCCTGAGTGTGAGAAATAAGATTTGTTCCCTTCCAGTGGCAAAATATGCAGTTCATGCATACAGGGATGCATGATGTAGCTTCTCTCATATTTCCCTGGCAAAAAGCCATTTGTGCAGTATATGCAAAACAAGAAGCTGAGAAGACTTGAAAAAATTCAAGAACTGTGACATGGAAAGAAAATGGGTGGCAACAAGGGAGTGAATGCAATAACTCAGAAAACATGCCACCAGATGCCATGTGTAGCCTCCGTGAGTGAACAGAGCTGGGTAACCAGCTACCTGCATACCCTGTGTTCCGATGGAAAAAGAGGAAGCTGAGTAGCTATGGGACAGGAGTGTTTTTGTCTTTCAGTGCAAAGGCAGAACTGGGATCATGAAGGCAGCAGGGCAGACACTGCACTTAGCAGTGAAAAGAATTGTCTTGTCCAAACTATTTTTATTTTTTTTCCAGAAGAGATCAAAGTCTGTGCCTAAGCCTATCATAAGACAGTCTTTCTATAAACAGAAACTGCTACAGAAGAAAATTCAGTTATAGAGAATCTTCTTGGAAATAGTTTGATTTCTGATACTTTCGATCTCACATTCGAAAGGAGCTAAAAAAGTAATTTGATTTATGCATGATGACTCAACAGAGTGGTTGGTAGTACATGCTGTCTGGAGGATGGCCTCCTCCTGTAGGCCTCTCAGGAGAAAGCCTGGTTGCACAGGATCCCTGGGAAGCTTGCCCACGGGAGGAATGCTGGGGCTGTGCTGCAGGGAGCTGGGCTGCCTCTAACCACTGCTTACCATGGATGGAGGGGCATAAGCTTCTAGACAGGTGCTGCTGGATGGAGCAGAGTACTCTTGAGGAGGGGCAGAGGGAGGGGAGGGGACACTGAGGGACTGGGTGGTGGAGAAGCCACCAGAGCAAGTGGGTGAAGAGGGCTCAGTGGTCCCATGGGCTGCCCATACCCAGACATGGTGTGCCAGGAAAGCATCTCCTGCCACCCCATTCTCTCTCCCAAGGTCCTGTCACTCTCTGGATGACGACCTGCCTCCCCCCATGTGGCAGCTGCAGCGGGGTGGGCACATTGTCCCCAGACGACACACTGGCCACACAGAACCAGCAGCTCAGGCGCCATGGCCTATCTTCCAGGAGAAGTCCCACCCCAGCCTGAGTTCCCCAGAAGTCCCGCCCCCCTTCCGGTCACATGGTCTCTGCATCCCACCTCTTCCGCCCCCGGGCACCATCTTGTGAGGCTTCCTGCCTCTCAGGATCAGATGCCTCATTGACTGTACCCAGGGGTACATCAGCTCATCAGTGCCGCTTATAACATCATAACCCATGTTATGTTCTCGTACTGGATTGGCGGGTTGCTGTTTTTTGGAATGGACACACTCTTATGGTCCAAAAGCATCCTCTGTTTGGCTGCCCTTTCCCTTTGCATTGGGAATTTATCCCACTTAAAGATACATTGTTTTAGTCATATATATTTGTCTCATAGAATCATGGAATGGTTCGGGTTGGAAGGGACCTTAAAGATCATCAAGTTCTAACCACACTGCCGTGGGCAGGGACACCTCCCACTAGAGCAGGTTGCTCAATATAAATACACTCTATTATGCTATCTAAATACATTTATATAATTTTTATCAATATATGTAGAAAAAAGGATGCAACTATGCATATATATTTTATTTATTTATACATAGATGCACTTTATACATATATTCTTATATATTTGTATTATAGCATGTATGTAGTGGGGGACACACCAACCGGACCCTGCGGTGCTGCTGGGGTTGCCTTAGGGCTCTGCATGGGCAATAGGGGCCTGTCAAAGTGGAAAGCCAGGACAAAATGTCAGCAGCAGCAGCAGCAGCACAACATGAGTAAGGTCGGTAAGGAAACCAGAGACTTTGTGTCAGTCTTGTCACATTGGTGCCTCAGGACTGTATTTTCCTTTATCTGTGCACCTGATTTGTTAAATTGTACTGAGGTGCCACAATCCCGCAAAACAGTGTTTTCTCGTCGGTCTGTCAGATATCATTGATCTCAAGGTTCCTTCCAATCAGTCAGGGAGCAAGAGATGTAGCAGTGATGTGCAGGGTCATATGAAACACATTTTAACTATTTATTTATTTATTTTACTTTGATGCAACTCTAGTTCTGGAGCTGGATGCCACATTGGGGATGTTAGGGAGGACAACAAACTTAACCAATACAATGCCAGCAAAAGCTGCTCTTCAGTGAATGAACCTGTCTTTGAATACACTCTTAGCAGATTTTCATGATCAGTCTCTTGACTCTGGAGCAGCTTTCCAAATTATTTAATTAGTCTGATGATAAAGTATTGAAACAGTTTATTTTTTTGTATTATGAAATATTATTTGCCCAGCTGTTACTAACAGAATGTGAGACTAAAGGTACAAACCTTGTGTAGTTTTTAAAGTAATGTTTCAATGTTTAATCTTGTATGAGACATTTTGTCCTGATTTCTAATTCGGTGAGCCCTGTAGCCCCAGGGATACCCCAGGAGCACCACAGGGTCCTATGGGACAGGGGCTGGTGGGGACCTCTCAGGACTGGGATCTACCCTGCCCTGGCTGATGGTTGCACAGGACCCTTTGGTGGCCCCCTGGGCCAGGTCCACGGACCTGCGTTATTTTCCACTGTGTTCATGTCAGATGTCCTGGTATATGACACAGACCTCCCTCATCACCTTCCTCCACCCCAGAGAGATGAGGGTTTCTCAAGCAGCCTTTGGAGGTGGAGGCCCTGCACCTGCCTTTTGATGTTCTTTAATTAATTTCTATTCACATTAAAATGTAATTACTCATTTGATTTGCTGTTACTAAAGAAACTGTTTTTCATTACATACCTTCACTTTTAAGGATATATATATATTTAGTTTATACATGTTCAAATATAGATGTTATATATATATACTGTCTAAATATATCTTTTAAAAATGAAGGTATGTATATATAAATAAAATACATGTTTATACATATTTGCACACACTTTTCTTTATATATAACATACAATAATATAGATAATATAAAAATATATAGGTTTATATTTCAAAAGAGAAATATATAAGTGTATGTGTTAATTTCTGTATTTTTATATAGGTAAAAGGGAGCCAATCAGTTGGTTTCAAAAAATGCCAACTAGCCAATCACCAAGTAATGAGAAAGCATTTTGGGTATGAGGCAGTTGGGGGATGTACACAGCACCACCAGTGTCCCACTGGACAGTGCCCCTGCCAGCTCCATCCTGAGTTGCACCATGTCCAGTTTTGCCTCTTCCCAGAGGCCACTCCATTCACTGGTAGGAGCAGGAGCCCTTGGCAGCCTTGGAGCACAAAATAAACACTCCCATTATTCAGTCGTCTCAGCAAAATTTCCTGAAGCTTTCAAAGCTTTAATTTCCTTAATTTTACTTTGCAAAAATTACCTTTCTGTCTCTATTAATTATTCCAGTAACAGCCCAATTGCTGAAATTGCTGTTGTCATTCGTGTTGCTGTCTTCTTTAGCTGCAGTGCCTGCCTGTGGGCTAACCCAGGATGCCCCACAGCAGTTAATGGAAGCATTTATCAATGCTCTGCGGTTGCTGTGTATCTATCTTTTGCACTCCAACTCTTGGCCAAGACAGGAAAATTAAGAAACATATTCTGGTCCCTGGTTTACACCCCTCAGTGGACATTCCTGAACTGCAGAGCCTGCTGTAGCTGAATGTTGATGTGTTTTGTATACACTACAACACTGCCAAGAGGAAGCTTTATTCCTGTAGTCCAATAGTAAGGAAACTTTCCAGTTACATGAAGGAAGCGGATCCAGATCAAACAGAAGATTATATGAAGTTGTTTGTTTGAACTGTAGATCTGTATGGGCACAGCAGGGATCCAGACTATTGGGTGTAAACTGGGCTCTGCCTCCTTTTTTTTTTTTTTTTCTCCATAGTAAGGAAATAATTCACCTTGGATTTGTTGCTTAAAACCTAGAAAGTGAATACAGCTCCAAATCCTCAAGGAGATACCCATGTCCACCTAGCCGAGATTTAACAACCAGTGTCATTCATGAGCACAGTAGCTCTGCTGCTGCTGTATTACATTGCTACCTTTTTATCTGTGCAATAAATGTGTTAAATTTCTTTTTCACCTTGGTTGGCAGCTACTAAGCATTTTCATGTGTTTAGAAAGCCATTGGGCAAAGGTAAAGAAGAAACCCTCTGAGAACTATTATATACAAAGGCACCTGGATATCCCTGAGGTACAAATTGCTAGAGTCTGTGAGTTATTTGCCCTGTTCTTTTATGATTGCTGCTGCCCAGTGTCAGAGAAAGGGTCCCAGGCCAGACAAGTAGGTATTACAGTATTTGTCACAGAAAAAAAACAAACAGCATCACATTTATTTGCTTTGCAGTGCTGCATTCACATGCAGTAGTACTGCAGCATTTTAGTTTTCATTGGCATTGTGATCTGAGGAAGATGAGCTGTAACTCCCAATTTGGTTTGATTTATTGTGCTGAACCATACTTTCTTTCTGCATGATCTCGAGGAAAAGCTTGTTGAAGTGAAAAGATGACACAAAGAATGTGTCAGGTACCAGGTAACCAGCATCTGGGGGTCTCACTGCCAGCTTAGCTGGTACTATCAGTCCCTGCAAAAACCCTGCACCAGATTTATGTTAACATAAAACCCATGTGAAACTAATCAGATTCAAGTGAATTTCAGATGTTGAGGTATAGTTAAAGCTTGAAAATCAAAGCAGACTTAAACAAGATGAAAGCAGAAGATTAAATAATTACATGAACTTCTCTGTGTCCAAGCACAAGATTTTTCAGCTTTGTGTCCATTTTTAACTAAAGCTATGCATTTGCCAAATGCATTACATATAAGGATCTCAAATATGTTCTCATCTAGTTTAACTGCACAGCCATCGTTTCTTTCAGCACCCAGGAAGTTTTGGGTAGATTTACTCTGCTATATTGATTTGTGCTTGACTCACCTACGCAATATATTTCAGACTCAGTGTAAAGCTTATGTTCTTTAATAAAACAAAAGTATTTCATATATGACTAAAACCCAAGCATTATGGCGTAACTAGAAGTTTCCTTTTCTTAAATGATGTATATTTCTTTGTCTCTCTACCATCTCTATGATCGTGGTTCATCCTCAAGTTTTCCTAACAGAAACCCCTACCCATGTCGTGATACCATTATGTGTGTACTTGTGTTACAAATTTTTATAAGCCTGAGCTTGAAATGAGACTTAAATAGATGGAAGATTCAGTAAAGCTCTAAGAAAAGCAGAAGCATCTCTTTAAAAACAGAACATTAAGCTCTCAGTGTGCTTGAATATTTCCTATTCTTCTAAATCTTTTATTGCTTCATTGCTTCCTAGGTGGAAGTGAAGGCTCTTTATGACTCTGAAATAGAAAATCCTGAAAGCTTTACAAATCAGAATTTTGCTTTAAGAGTTTTTGCACAGAGAAGGTCTGTATGTACAGGTTGTAATATGAATAGACATTTTCAATGTTGTTCCAATTTCCAGGAAAATAGGGAAGTCTGTAAAGCACAAGCTAAAAGAGTAGAATCTTCTGGAAATTAGACTCTGGTTTCCATATTTATTAAGTAATATAAATATCCATTGTAAAAATATAAAATATTCAAGAGAGAAAATATTTGCAATAAGATGGGGAGAAGCCATTAGAGGAAGTATCAAGGCAAATTGCTTTTGTGATACCTGTGTCAGAAGGGTCAAGATCACATACATACTGTCTCCTGCTGGGATGATTAGTAACATAGTGATTTTGAAAGAATTTGCTATCTTTTGTTAATTCCATGACTTAAACTTGCAGCACAGCTTTCATTGGCAATATGGCTAAACAATTACTTTAGCCATGTTTGTTCCTCAGTTTCTCAGATGCTTTGAAATCCTAATTTGTGAAGTTTTTTCCATTCAGATTATTCTAGTTCCTCCTTAAGGAGAAGTTTCCTGTTATGTCCATTAAAAACATACCACATTGTCCTTCACTTTCCTTGAAAGCTGGTTCTTTCTGGATGTGAACAGTAATAGCTCTGAATTCATCAATTAACTTGTAGGACCTTATGGGTAAGTATGATCTCAAATTTTTATCTTTTATAGTACATTCAGGTAATCAGTCTTAAAGAGTTCAGCTATAGTGTGAATACAGGGTAAGTTTAAATCTCAGTAATCAGCAGATATAAACTATGTTTCCACCATTTTATATAAAATAAATAAAGAAGAAAGATTTTAAATGTCATTCAGATTTATCAGAGTCTGAAAAGATGAACTGGTCTATGAAGAAGAACATGCCCAAATAACCTACTATTCTTTCCCACAGCAATATTAAGGTAGCCAGGACAGAGACGTTATACAGCCTGGATCAGCTGGGAAATCAGGTCATAGTAACAATGCAACATAGCACATAGGCACTTCTGTTTTGGTAAAATGAATAAACCTGTGCGTGAATAAATTACTAAAAAGTGCCTGAAAACCTGTGAGAAAATGGGGCATAAGACTTGCTGAAGTAGCTGCACTCAAATCATTCACCCAGGTGTACAGACAATACACAAAATTATTTTCAAAATTCATCTGCCAATTTATGTACAATTTATTTAAGCTCATTCTTATTGTATGTGTCAGACTTACAGTCTGTGGAGGCAGTGGAGGCTGGTGCTCCTCTCTGGGCATCAGAAGTTCTACCAATTTGATTTCTATGTTTCATTTGTATAATAAAGTGTACGAATGTTAATGGCCCCCAATTGCATCTGCCAGCTGGCATTTATAAAGTTCATCAGGAGCACTTAAACTTTTTTGTCTCGGATGGGATGGTACGACATTCCCCCTGATTTACAGGTACCATTTATCAAAGGCAACACCTGCTGCAACACAAATATCAGCCAAGGTCATTTTTTGATCTTGTACGCTGCCACATCCATTGATTTTCTAACTTCTACCACTTCTCCACAGCATCCTCTGGAAACAGCCTTCTTCATTTTCCTTCATAACGTCCATAGCTCTACCTAATTCGCATTTACAGAAGCTATATCACAGGAGGATCATTACTTTCCACCTACTTTGCAAATGAGCAGGAAATTCTCCCATCAACGCCTGGGGAAGACATACCTAATAACTTCCATTAGTATTAATAGAAGTTACCAGCATGGATCTTGTGCCTTTTATTGAGAGAGCAGACTTCAAATTGGACTCTTGAATGTTTTCATTTATTTTTAATTGTGTAAGTAAACCCATCCAAAAATCCATTGGAAGATTTACTTCCTTTCTAAACTGTTTCTGGATGAAATGTTAGCACCTTCCTAAGGGAATAAAAAATGAGTCAATATTGCTCATGAGAAGCCAGGTACTTTCCAATAATAAGAACTATAAAAGTACAGTTCAATGCAAAAGGAAAAAGAAGAAAATAGAAAGGAAAATGCTGTTAGAACTATAGCAAACTTCTGCTTTTAAATTAGGATATTAATTATTAAAGGTGAGTGGTCCATCTTTCATTTACATCATTTCACAGTTCAGTATAATCTGACCTGCAGTAGACTGTATTTTCTCTGGCTAATATAAAATGTTCTTGTCAACAAACATGTTGCTACCCTGATGACTAAAACATATCAGTTGTGCCCTCCAAAAAATATCTTCTTGACAGAGTGATGTCATTGCCACACTTTCCAATTGTTTTGATTCATTCAGTGTCCCTTGTTGTACATGGGAATTGGGCTGTCAACATGGTGAAATGGCCGGTGTGATACTGACGGCTTGTCAGGGAGAGACATTCCGCAGACACAATGAGCAAGGAAATTAATTGACTGGTGTTGTCATGGGGAGTGGAAAAAATGACTTTGGGGGTCTTTTTACTTACTGATTTATGCAAGGACTTTTGGAAATACCAAGGTAATTGGCAAAACAACAAATTACCTGCAAAATTTAGGACCTGTCTTTGAAGACTTAGACTGTTCCTTGCATCAAAAACTTTTTTGGAGAAGAAAAGCATCAGTACGAATAATGCCATCAATGCATGTTAACAGATCACCTACAGCCAGCATCCAAGATTTAGAAATTGGAATGATATAACAAATAGCTTAAATCATTTACTCTCCCTTTTGGTTAGCACCGTCAGCCCTTCCTCTGATCTGAGGGATGTTAGGCTGTTTTCTGCCATGCTTTTAGAAAGGTAACCAAGAGTGATGTTTGTGCTGGCAGATCAGTTGTTAAAGTCTTTCAAAGGGCTTGGAATGAAGAAGCAAGCTGAAAATTTAATCCAAATAAGAACAAGAAAACCCATTATGGTCAACCTAAAAATGCATGAAATGAAGATGGGTTTGGCCCAGTGCTCTATAATTAAAGAGTTGTGAGCTTTCAATCAGAGAAAAATGTCATCTTGTTCACTTATTAGGTGCCAGAATAACTTAGTTTCATTTCATGGTTCTTGCACATAAATTGCACTTAGATTGATCTGTGTGAAGTTCCTCAGTGTTGTACATAGGAATTTATGTCACAGCAATACCTTTGGGTTCTAAGGAGAAATAGAGCCATCCTAGCTGAAATATAATCACTAGGTATACCATGGCTATGCTACACCAGTCACCTTCATTTTCAAGTGCATGCTATATGGTTGGGAAATGCTGGGGACATAGGCAGGTGAATTGCTCACAAAAGTTTCTTCCCTCTTCATTGATCAGTGGGAAGCCGAGTCCCACGTTCACAGTTAGTATTGAGATGTGGGAGGAGTGGGGATGTGCTATTTATTGTTAGTGTCATTGTGGGAAAAGGAAAGCACACAGGTGGGTTTTACTGTTTTGCCAGGAAGCTCCTTAAATCTGATACCATTTTTTTTACTTACAGAAGGCATCTCTATAGTCAAAGTTAGTCTGCCAAAATAATTAAGATAAATCAGAGTTGTCAGAGGTACTGCAGGTAAGGATGGGTAGAATCCTTCTCAAAGGAGACTCCAAGGCTGTGCCATCAACTCCTTTGAAAACAAAGCCTTTTGTATTGCAGTTCCTATGCAGAAATTGAAGAAGTTAAATTTGAACAACCAAGCCTGAAAATAATGTATGAGATCTCCAGTTGTCTCAAAGCCTTTTGATGACTCTTGTACATCTCCAGTGCTACTTTCTGCTAGTAATGTGAAAGTCTCCCAACAAAGATTTTTGTTACAACAATGGGTCATAACTTAGACAACAGATCCAGAATTTAATGAAAATCTGGTGTGCAAAACTCAGGCAGAATAGCTAAAACAAAATATGACATCTTAGCCATACTCACAGTTAAAAAGGTGCCACAAACTTTTTATGTAGAGTTATATTACTTAAGGAAGGGAGTTGACATCACTTAGGACAGCCATCTGCCTCAGGTGAAATCCAGAGCAGATAAAATTGGAAGCCAAATTTTCTGTAGAGTCAATAGTAAGAAATAATTACCCTCAAAAGACAGCTGAGTCCACCCAAACCTGATTCTTAAATCCAAGCTGTGTCAGTAGCTCCGTATTATCTTTCAGCTACCAAAGAGCTTCATGAGAGGTCTTTGCGGCTTTCAGTCTTGAATATAGACACTATTCCCTAGCTTTAACCTCCTAAAATATCCCAGATCAAAAAAGGATAATAATGTCCACAGTCTATACAAGTTCCTTTGTAAGACCTCCTCAGTAATGCTGAAGGTGGTTATGACATCTGACAGAACACTGGCATATTTTTTGTTAAAGAAGGTTCTGGTATAATACACAAAGTAAAGCCATAATCCCTTAATTAACACTCCAAACAGAGATTTTTATGGTTCATTATAAATCATTAATTTCATTAGTATAGGTTTTAAATGACCAATATATTCTCCTACTTGCTTAAACTCTGATTTTTTTCTTTCACATGTTGGTCTTGGGGTTGATGTGCCTTTCTTCAAAGAGCCAAAATACTGATTAAACAATTATTCATAAGAAAATTATAATTATGATCATTTATTGATCCATATTCTCAATAAATTACAGAAATTTATTTGAGTTCAAATACTGTAACATCTTTTTACAGAGATGTCTCAACTTATTTTCATTTCTTTGGAAATAGCTACTTACCAGAGCAAGTATCACTATTGGGGTAAAGGTGTCAGAATCTAGCTAATCATCTCCTGGTTGATTGGTGTTAAATGGGTACTGGATGTTTTGTCAATAGTGCAATTATATTCTATAGTTTCCATTTAGTTCCTTATTAATCACTCTTAAAATTATTTTGTGGGCTCCTCTGCTTTGACAAAGTCTGTCAAAGGATTTCAAGTGGTTTTTCCACTGAAATGAAAAATAAGAATATGATCCCCAGTGCTATTTGCTTCAGAAAGTAAAGTGTGAGAAATGGTATTAAAATACACTCTAATCATTGAAGTCTGAATTAACCACTTGCACATAGGAATAAAAATGTGTAAGCTGCTAAACTGTGGGCAGGTATTCCTGCCTCATTCATCATGTAGGAGCGATCGTCAAAGAGCTGCTGCTCTGCCAGCATGTCTCAGAGAGGAAGAAGTAAGGAAATCTCTACTCCACACTCTGCTTGATCACAGTTAGAGAACTAGCTGTCAGTCTGCCTCAGAACAGATGCAAAACAATTATCTTGCTGGAGCAGATCTGAAGGGAAGTGATGGTTGAGTGAAGTCCTGAGTCCTGAATATGGCTAACAGTCACAACAGCCTCTCTCCCCTGGAAATGTTCTTTAAATAGGAGAATAAGATTTGGGCCACTTGTACAGTATTTACAATTGATCTGCTTGTGCATTATGAGTTCAGCAGGTCTGAAACCATCTGGTTCATGCTCACACAGAAGGCACTTGTGCAACACGTGTGCCTGTCTTTCAGCCCAGGAAGTCTCAGGCAGAAATGGGAGGACCAGTTCTCGGCTTCTTCGTTGATTTACCAACACTATGAAGAAAGCCAAAGACTAATATGTTCCAAAATTAGTGGGTTAGGACAATGTTTTGTAGTTACATAGATTACTTCAAAGTGAGGTATGGGGAGATTTGTGTCTTGCTCTGCTCTCACTGTCTCACATAGTGAAGGACCACTCCTTTGAGTCCAGTTTACACTAGCTTGCAGTTTGGCCCTATTTATTTCCACCATTAGCAAGTCTCAAAAACTCTTGTCATTAATAAATTTATTTTTTATGTGATCCCAGATAGCCCCTTTTACTTCTACTTCTCCTGTGTCAAAATTTTCTTGAAATCATTGGAGGATGAACCACAGAACTTAGTAGTTACGAATTAGTGTGCTATGATTCATAACAGAGTATCTCAGTGGAGATCTGCTGTCCCAGTATTCTCACTTCATAATCACCCTTGAAGTCTTCCTAGGCTCCAACGCAAGAGCAGTACATTGCATTTTTTATCTGCCCTTCATTCTAACAAAGCCCCTAAGAAGAACGTAAGAGAGATACAGTGTGGATATTTTTCGTAAACAAGTTGTGTATTTTTGTCAGTTCAATTCATTTCCAGTGCCTTCAGAAACAGAACTTCAGCATAGTCACTACTTGCTGCACCTTCCTCTAACGTTGTTTTTCTTGTAAATCTGCTCACAAAATGTTCCCAAGCTTTATCAGATCATATCTAAAATAAAAAAATCAATACAGCTCTGGTGCAACATTTCAATCTTTAAAACAAAATCTACCAGAATTACTCATCTGCCACAAGAAACGACGCAAATACTTGTAGATGTCTCCAAACAACAGTGGAGAAGGAATCAAGTTTGAACTGCAAATCTTTGCATATGGACAACTTCAATACAAATTTTGGATGGGTACTTGAGTTGCAAAGAATAGTGTTTAGTGCAAATGATACCTGTGACGTTACATTCAAAGGATGATACACACTAGGTTGGTAGACAGCTGGTAGATAGAATTGTGTGCTGTCTACCCAGTTCTGGACAAATGCTGAATGGTGGACACAAATGAATACAGGTGAACATTTACCTGCTGTCTTGAGAGGAAAAATATAACATCCTATGGTACACCTCATGACTATCAGTGATTATAGCTCCAGTTTGCATTAAGTAATTTTATGGTGGTCTGAGGTAATACTTCATGTCTAAAAGGAAGTGCAGTCCAAACTAGTAGACACTGTTTTAGGATCCAGAACGCGATTTAGCAATGGTTTTGGCACAATCAGATGATATTTTTTAAGCCAGTTTTCAACAGATTGAAGCAATACAATTGTACAGCTATTGCAAACATTTTCAAAAGCTTTAAGAACAAGTCACAAGAAAGAAGATGAACAGATTTCACTAGGGTTCAAGGCAACACTGAAAAATGTATGTGGACAGACTTCATAGAGACAACAAATATCTTTAATGGTAGTTGTGAAATGCTTGGAGGTACATGATTCACTGAAAAATTATTTTTTCTCCTTTGTCTTCTCTGTGCTGACTTCCTTCCAAACAAACAAATCTTTTGATAATGGTGATTTGTTTGAAGTATCATTTATTATGACTTGCAAGAGTCTTCCCAAAGTCTCCAGGCAGGACAGGAATAAAGCTTACATATCATTAAAATGGGCAGAAATAGCTGGAAGGAGTAGAAGATATACTGTATAAAAATATTTTACAGATATCTGAGTTTGCAATCATTTTGCTGCCTTGTTTCTTATCAGCACATCGTAAAGAGAAAATAGCTTTCACAATGACAACCTTTAAAACAATGTTACTAATTAGAGTAAATGAAATTTAAAATAGCCATTTATTGACTTTCACAGTAAACTGCTGAATAACAATAGTATTCTTCAGAGCATACATGCCTTAGGCAAATCCATCTACTACAGTATTTCAGCTATTAAAACTGAACAATCCAATCAACCTGCTTGATTAAATTGATGGCAACATCTGGTGTATGAGCCTGCTCGTCTGTTTAAAACTGTGAATAAGTTTGTCTGTCTTTGTATGTCTTTTGCTGTTGTACAGCAACTCTGGTAGGTGCTGAAGTCTCTAGTTGTGCATGTAAATGTGTTAGTCACCTTGGCACAACTAAGTCCCCTTCAAATAATAGTGTCAGGTAGAACATTAAGCTTGTACCAAACTATTTCATCTTATTGCATATTCCCAGATTCAGGCTTCAGGAAGTCACGGGCCTTATAATAGCATCAATACAAGTTGTCTACTCTGAGAAAGGGTATGCAACCCAAGTTACATGAGGCAGTGCATGGTCAACGTCTGAGGATTAGATGGAGAGCTTGAAGAATGCCTCTCATGCTTTGCCCCAAGTCTCAGAGAAATAAGTGGGTCAAAGAGATTTCCAAGATTTGCAGGGGAAGGATGAAGTTTAGCTGTGCAGAGATTTTATTTTGTCTTCTTTTTTTCCACCCCTTCTGTGATATAAATATATGAGACATACTTTATCCAAATGGTTGCCCTTTATCCTGACCCTGACACAAATGCCAAGGAGCCAAGTCAGCTGATGCCTCTGGTGAAATCTCAAACAGTGGATAAAAGTCCTGTGATTTGGGTGTCTGAATGTGAGATAGATGATAGACTTCCACACCAACAGACATCTAGGGTCTGTCACTTGGAAAGAGTGGCTTGAGATTTGAAGTGGGAAAGCACAGCTAACCCTAGAACTTCACTCGGATTTAGGACACTTCCAACTAGAATTAAGAGTTCATTCAAAATCACACCCTTCAGATTACTTCACTATTTAATTGCTTTCTGCAGCAAACCATATGAATCACACATAATGATGATAAGCAGTTCAATTGCCTGCAAACCAAGCACTTACTCTCTTTGCCCTGTAAGGTACAGACTGTCCAGTGCTAACACAACATGAGATCCAGACCTGAACCGAAGTCTCACACATCTTTAATGGACTACAGTGCACTGACAATTAATTATGAGCAAGGGGAAAAGTATAGCCAAACGGAATGCAGATGCCAGCCAGATTGTAGGTGAAAGATATCATAACAAGCACTTTTCATTATATGATTACTGATAGTTACTGAGTATCACAGATAGATAAAAATCAACTTACCGAGTTATTATTGAAGAATATAACAAAACAGAGGCTTGATTCTATTAATAGAAAAAAATAAACAATGGGAAAACTAATATTTCATATTTCACATTTCATATTTCATTTCTCTTCCTCAGCCTTATGGATAGAAAAGATCTGATGAATCCCCAGAGTAACTCCACTGGCTTCATGAAGATGGACAAAGCATAATATAGCTCAGAATGCTGAGATGGCAAAACTAAAAAGGAACTGCTCTGGAAGGGAGAGTTCTATCTGAGAGATCAATCAGTTTGCAAGCCACTGGGGCGTAAACTACCTGTCACTCATTCAGTGACCGGGTGTTGGTAAACCCTGTGTGAACAGGTCAAAGCGTCCGCTTCATCTTCTGCTTACTTCTGAAATCACCTTTTCATTGAATGTCTATCACAAAGGAACTAAAGTTGTTATATGCTGAGATTAAAACCAAAGCCATCACTGGTTGAACTTCAGTTAACTCCAGCAAATGGTTTCATCAGTGTGTCTAACACAATGCAGGAAGAACAAGTTATCCAGTTATTCAAGTTATTCCCCTAAGGTTCAGGGCTCAGGTAGAGAGCTTTATAAGTGGCAAGTGCCTAAAAACAGTGCATTGTCTGACATTACAATAATAGGAGATATTGAATGTGCTGTTATATACATGTCCTTTCAGACTGTCAGCGTCCCGGTGCCTGTGCTGTGCAGACTGGCAGTGATTTCTTCAGGTGACAGGCATGGAATTGCAGCCCTGTTAATAAACCTGTCAGACCCTGATAGTTTTTGTCTTGTGCTGTGCCTCTGCTCCCTTGTCTGTAGCTGGCAATATACTTTGATTTGCTCGTAATCCACATTTTGCTTTAATATCTGGTTTCATAAATTTTTTACAGTGATTTATTTATTTACAAGGTAAGAAATTGTCATAAACTCAATAGCCATTAAACAAAAACATTTTTCCACCAAATCTCTAATAGATTCTGCTTCACTTTCATGGTCAGATTATGTGTTTATTCAGTATGATTGGAGCATGTGGTTAAAAATAATAATATTTTTCTAATGTGTTATATACAGAGAAGTTTCAGATTTGGTTTATTTCTTTTGCATTTTTCTGCATCTGCACATTCACAATTAATTTCATTTGCCATAAAGTTTTAATGATTTTTCAGTCTTTCTAGGTAGATTGTCAAATGTATCCAGTTACAAGAAATATTTGGATTTTTAATTTATTTATGACAACAAAACACTTCCTTTTAAGTGTAGTGCACTACAAAGGCAAGTTACAACTAATAACAAATATTAGACATACCTTGAAAAAACAGCCTGTTTGGATATAGGGAAATTTTAAATTTGAATGTTATTTTCATTCTATGAGGTTTCCAGTAATTTGAATTTCATTAAAATGAATTTTCAGTAATACATTTTTTAAAATATTTATCCATTTTTGGTAAAACATTCAACAAAAAATGGAAAATTTTGGGGATACCTTTTTAAGACTTCTTTAGAAAAAAAATAAGAAAAAATTGACTCAGATTAGAATTTTGATGAAGTTGGCTGCTTTTCCATAAGCTTTGTTTAAAATAAAGCATATGGTTTCCCTGAGTTTTACTCATCTGTCAGAAACATTTAGCATAAGTACCAGACGGCAAACTATCCAATTGCTATTAATTCATTTTAGAGCTAAGCAAATATTTGGGTTTTCTCTGTGAACAACCACAGAGACACTATTTGTATTCCAAATATTTGCTCACTTTCACTACATTAATATATTTGAATACTTAGATTTTGTAAAATAAAATACCTCCATCTCATAAAATGTAGTCAGAAAGTTAACTAAAAGCAAAAAAAAAAAAAAAAAGAGAGTGACATTTTAATTGTTTGGCAACAGAAGATCACGTAGCATGACGGGTAAGTAGCTAAGCTCAAGGAGAACACATTAATATTAACTAGACAGTGTAGCAGAGGATAGGTTAATTAAAGAATAAAGAAGCAAGAATCAATCATCTTCTCAACTCAGAGCTGCTGTCAGCTTTTGCAAGTTAAGCAGAGTCCTGCGTGCTAAAGAAATGGACATCAGACCTCCAGTGAAACCCCCTCTGCTTCTGGAAGTGATGTTAGTGTTTAGACCTCAGTCCAGGCATGCCCTTAACACCGTGTGGGGACCTGATAAATAATGTCAGGGCAGTTCTGTAGAGCAAAATAAGTTCATTCATAAGACATGCTCACCTGAAAATTCACATTTCAATCGCACCTGCAGGAGGAAGGATTGAATTTTAGAAGGCAGTGAATCAGAAAAACATTTTGATTGTCAATAAGGCATATGTTCTCAGTGTGATGTAGTGGCTAATATAGTCGTTGGATGCATAGACATGTAGGACTGTCTACCCAGTAAGGCATGCCCAAGTTATCAGTCAGAGCTGGGAGCAGCATGTCTGTCTCAGGGCAGTGCCCCACGCAGACTAATCGGTCTTGCTGAGAAGTGACAGAGCCCTCAGCTGTGCCATTTTAAACCCACAGGAAAACAACAAGCCTTGGAAAAAAACCCACAACTCACCGCTCTTCTGCACAGTATTGGAGAAATCTGATGAAATATCACACACATTCTGTGGCCACCTTTCAACTTAGTGAAGATTAAGATGAATGATTCAGTCATGGTGTACCAGCACGAACTCCCAGCCACCATCACTCACATTTGCTGGGCAGCCGTCACACGCAAGGAGGTTGCTGTGCTGTTGACTACAGCTGGTACACTCATGAGAGGTACATATGAAACCAGAGTGGTAACCAGCTCCACTTAATTTTTTTGTCTGCAGTGTAGGAGTTTACAAACCAATCGGATTTATCATCCCTCGGTGCAGATGCTGAAGATTTAGATGATGCAGTCAATGAGAGAGGACTCAGTTGGCTAAATATGTATATCTAATGCTATTTGAGATGCCCTGGAGGATGTCATACATTTACACAGGTCTGGGCTGTATGACCTTGACCCAGAGGAAGATAAGTGCCTTGCTGCAGCAGCAGCAGGACTCACAGGTTAGCCTGCAGCATCTAATGCTGTACGATGATGTTTTCGCAGTTGAACATTGCCACTAGAGACTTATTTTTCTTCTCTGAGAACAGATGCCTACATTGAGAAGCTGAAAAGATCTCTGGATTCTCTATGTTTACCAGATTTCTATTGTCTATAGTTGTCTAAACTTACCACGCATACAGGCACCAACTCTGTAACACCTAAATTTGGTGTCTAAATCTGGAGCTTCATTTCTGACAATCAGAAAGACATGGTACAATGTACTGGATGTTCCAGTCTATGCATTGCTGAGGCACAGTGCTACTACTGGTTTCCAAAGGGCTATCTCATTTCCAGAAAACTAATTTTTGGAACATAATTCTGTTTTCCTCAGACTTTCCAAAATACTGATTTTCAAGGGATGATCCCAGGGATGGAAAATTTCAGCGAATGAGTAGATAAAGAATTTGCAGGTGTGTGAATGCAGGCTATTAATCCAGCGAGCACAGCTTCCCTCCCTTTGAAACCCTCGATTTTACAGGCGTTCGCACTTGAACTCACACCTGCGAAGCAAATCTGTCTAATCCCAGTTCCAGAGGCAAATGACCTGAGACACGTCAAATGAAGTTTATCAATCACAATCACTAAGGGCAAACCTATTTCATGCAGTGGAGCAGCGTACAGAGATTTAAGGTAGCACAGGTCCGAGCTGGTAACCATCTGAGCGTGCAATACCTTGTGAATATGCCAACTTGGATCTGGAACTAATCGAATTCATTTACGTGTAGCTGTTGGCACGGTTTAGCTGAGGAAAAGCTGAGGAGCAGAACTGAGCAAGGCTTGTTGGACAGATTTAAGCCTTCCCTGCGCTACTCAATGCTTTGGAATCCAGGGTTGATGTTCCTGTCCCTCTTCCAGTGATCCCACAGCAGAGCTGGTGAGGAAACTGAATCTGGAACCTCCACATCCCTGTCACATGGAGTGCTATAAACTCCCATTAAAATATGAGAGAGATAACAGGAAAATCTGATCACCTGTATACAGAAAGATGAAAAAAAATCAGTCATAAAAAAATCAATGTAAGAGGAAATGGATTATCAGGTATTTTGTGTTCCCTCTGGCAATGTGCTGATAAAAGAAAACATAGAATTCCATTTTAATCTCAAATAACTGGATGTTCCCCACCCCACCCCCCCCCCCATATATTTGAGTTTGCTTTACCAGATAAGCAAGAAGAATATAATTTTAGATTATGAAATGGTGGGCTTGTGATTGAAAGTAATGCCCCCAAAATCATAAGATTCCTGAGTGAGCCCCAAGATCTTTCCAGATTTGTGGGTTTTTTTAGCTCATTTTAATTCTTTTTTTTTTGCCCCTATTTGCTTTTTTGGAAGATGGGAAAAATAAATGTACTTATTTTATTCCATGAGTACAGTAAAAAAAAGTGCAACAAAATCCTTTTATTTGCAGATACTTCAAATAGACAAAGTTTAAAAGAAATAAAATAGCACTTTGCGAAATCCAATTTACATTCTCTTTCAAAAATGGAAATTTGGTGTCAGATGAAATGACACATTAACCCATCCAACTTTTCAAACAGTACTGCAGTCAATGTAGAAAACATTTTTTTAGTCCTTTGCACTAATACAAACTATTTTCACACGTTTTCCCTATTTAATTCCCATTTACTCTTGGTCTCATCACCTAGAACATCACTGACAACCTACAACATGCAGTTAAAATACTGTCTTTTCATTTTTCACAGACAAAACCCCCATCTGTAGCCTCCGGCAAGCCTTGATAGGCTACAAGGCTGCACCAGACATTAAAAGAGTACCTGGAAAGCTTAGAGAAATCTGCCATTCACTGAGTCTGTTTTAGGCTAATAGCCAGGAGATCTCTTGGCCCAGGCCTAAGGCAGAGATAACAAGCTTCCCACAACAAGCCCTCAGAAATGGCACGCAGGGGCTTGCATGCCTTGGCAGGCTTTGCAGTGGAATGTGGAGGGAGGAGATACATTTTACATTTCTGGGCCTTTTGGATACTCTGGGAAACAGTGATAAAAATTGTAATCAGATCATTATCACATTGCCAGAATGTCCACTTCAATTATAACTCTTGGATGGATAATAAATATGTATTGTAGCCTTGGGCTTATATTCTGCAGCTATTCCATGTACTCAAACTTCCTTTGGCTACAGTACAAGTTTCAGACAAGCAGCAAATTTCAGGGCAAGAAGAATATCATGGCTACAGGGTGAGGCTCTCTGCCTGAGTGAATTTTGGCTTGACAGAGGAGGAGGAGCATCAGGGCTTTACTTGTGTGTCTCCAACTTACTCCAGGAGGCTCCAGGCTCCTGCCACGCACAGCAAAAGGCCTTGTGCTTCCTTCTCCTTCACAAAAGTCCTTGGTACTGGGTGGAACCAGAAGAACTTGGTGAAGAACCTATTCTTCTTGGTCTTACACCATGAGCTCTTGTCTACGCTAAGAGAACCTCCACCTCTGAAATGATGTTTGAATGCATTGACACAGTTGCAATAGCTCTTGCCTCAAGCATCACATAGCTGTTCACACCCTGATGATCCAATAACCTACGCTTACATCTCTGACCAGACTTTACTCTAAAGGCAGTGAAGTCGTACTCCAGATAGGGAAAATTGTGCTTTGTCTGCTGCTAAAGGCATTTTCATCAAAAGTTTTCCTTGGTCAAGTATCACAGAGCTGCTCACATCTGCACTGCTCCAGGCTGCTCCCTCCTGGACACACTAGTTGTGTCACTCTGAGTAGCCAGGGCTCCAGTTGGGCACCACTTAGCAACACTGGGGCCCTAACCCAAAGAAGTGTTGGTGCTGCCAAAGTTGCCAAGTGCCAAAGCACTGCTTCAGTCATATAAAGTAGGGGCTACCTGTTGTGTGCTAGAGAAACTAACATGACACAGGTGACTGTTTCTCCTGGAATAACACAGGATAACTGAATAAAAGAGGAGTCAAACATCAGTCTCATCAGTGGATGGAAAGAACAGGAGGTGCAATGAAAAACTTGTTGGATCGATGTATTTCAGCAAGCTTGCCAAGTTGTGTGCACACACCTCGTGGCAGCGAAAGCAGAATCATCATACGGAAACACAGGTCTATATCATACAAGTTAAAGACAAGCTGTTATTACCTGCTGAAACAGAGTTTGCCTCAAAACCTCTTTCAGTCAGTTGATGAAGGTACATTTATTAGCTCAACAGAAGTGGTGAGGGTCCTTTCTTCCAGCAGAGAGCAGCTGAATAAGCCTGTATGTCTGTGCTGGAAGAGAGTTTTCTGACCAGTCTGATTAGAGTGACAGAGTAATTTATTTGCAAGCAGAGAATCCACAGTAGTGTCATTTTTCATAACCAGCCATAGAGGTCAACTATATTTCCTCCAGAGTCATCAGTGTGATAGCACTTTGAAATACTCAGTACATCACAGGATCAACCCCTTAGTTTATCTACCATCACACTTGGAGCTGAGCATCTTGTTTTGGAAGAAGTTTAAGCTGATGTAGTTCATATTTATGGACATCTTTCCCTTTTTGTTGTCTTTTGGGTGTTGTGCTAACTCCCACATGGATCTAATCCAGGCAGTTAAGCCAACCTAATTCTACAGATACAGAGAAAATAATTTACTTTTTCCTTATATCTCATTAACAAAAGTATTTATCATTCCAAGGACTGATTTTTGTGGGGGGAGAATCTTCTCCAGCAGTGCATGAATTCCCTAAGGATTTTTAGCTGTATCACAGCATTTTTCTAATTTACAGATGCAAATGTAAAGGTGACTTATAAAGAGAAAAAAAAACTTAGATTCTTCTTTCCTTATATGTGATGAATAAAAAAAGACTAGAAAGTTTCTGTTAAAAATTATTTTCCCCATTGTGCATCTTAAGTGCACTTCCGTGTTTTTGCAGGAATGCTCTGGGATTAATCAGAGAACTACTGGGAGTACAAGAAACCTCTAATTCAGATTGCTTTGTCTAAGGTGGGAAAGAGGCATAGTCATACTCTTTGTTTCATTAAAAATTACAGAAATGAAAATTTAGCGGTACTGTTGATAAAAATTAGCTTTCAGAAAAATGAGAATTCTCATTGGTTTCCCATGATATACCAGGAAATACTGCAAGGGAACGATGTTCCCAAAAGCACCTGTCTTTCCATTACTTGCCAACACATCTCTCAATTCCAGTGAAATTTTCAACCAACTGGCCAATTTCAACCAAATCTGATTTTGAGACCTACAGCCTGGAAGTACTACATTCCCATAAATTTCATTGGAAGTGTAGCTCTACAGAGGCAAAAAATCCAAATCAACATATCTCCAGTGGAAAGTCTGGGTTATTAGTTAGTGTTACAGACATCTATGTCAGCCCATCGATAAACTCATCTGTAGCTTCGTCTGACAGCTGGTAAATGGAGATCATGGGCAGACCTGAGAGCACTTTAGGGGACACGTTGGGAAAGCAGAGATATTGTAAGGGCTTTAGGGAACATGGAGCAAACTAAATGTTGCACAAGAAACCTATTTTTTCTTATCAAATTATCGTCAAAGGAAAAGGATCTAGGCTAGACTCTTTTCTGGTATAAATCACCATGTATTTAATTATGGTAGTTGATTATCTGGTCATAGCTAAAGTGCTTATGAAAAGGGGAATTTAGCTCAAAAGGAAATGCTTTTATTGTTTGTCCCTCTTATATCTGTTAGAAGACCAAATAAATATGTTTAATATTTAGATAAAATTTTATATTAACCAAATTCTGTTCAAATATTAATAATGATTGCCACAGTACCTCTGTGAATGACTCATACATTCCAATAAACCATGGTATAATGATGTGGGGGAGAATGAGCTTCTCTTGCTCCAGAACACACAATGAGCCAGGAGGACAGGAATTCAGAGTATCTATGCATATTCCTTAGGAAGACACAGCACCAACACAGCTGAAGACATTGACACTGAGAGTCCCCCAATCCCTGTCCCAAGATGAGGAAATAAGGCAGAGGGTGATGCCAGTTATCTGAGCAGAGCAATGTTGGCTATTTATTGCCCTTTTACCCCACAATTCCTTTCTGAAGACCAACACAAGAGAAGCTGTGCCTGTCGCACCCACACTACTGGGTTGCTGAGTATGTGATTCGTTGGAGATCGTTCAGCAATCTTTAACTAGAGCATCAATAACAGCTTTTACTTCATTAATCAAAGCAGCAGCATCTGCATCCTTTCTTCCCTATCAATTTTGCCATCTTTCTTCATTCTGGCCTCTTCATCAGCTGCATCTCCTGCCTGCCTCCCCCTTGTCCCCCGCCAGTTGCCACTGCAGACAAAGAAGCTGATTTCCATTGTGTGACAGCCTCTTAAGAAACAAAACCTGAGGGGCTCCAACTCTAAATCATTGGAGCAGCCTCCGTGGCTGCCCCAGGAGTGATCTGAGTGCTGCCGTTCTGCTCTGGAATTTTCTTCTTACTGCAGAATTGCCCATGCAAAGGGCACGCTGCAGTGGCCAGGCCAGCTAACAAGCTGGCAACGGGTCAGCGTGTGCTGTGCTGGGGGTGGAATGTGTATATGGGGGAAAAGTCCGATGCAGGTGGGACAAATCCCTGCCCGCGGACCCCCTAAATCAGTAGAAATAGATCAAAATAGTTAAACTTGCAAGATACGAAAGCCATTTAAAAGACAGTGCTGGAATGCGGAGAATTTCTTTTGGCTTCTTCTACCGTGTGCTTAGCTCAGGCCAAGAGAGAGAAGATGAATTCTGTGATCTGGCAATAAAGCTGCATAGCAATGCTTTGCTTCTTGGTAATAACTTTCAGGGAGTTTCTCATTAAAATTGCACCACTGCATTGCACATATACACAGAGCTCAGCTTAACGGTGTAGCCAACTGCAGATCACTTCACTATAACTCTCTTATACCCAGTTTGCACATGATGTGTAAAATGTGCTTTATTTTTATTAACACCCTGATTCCAGAAGACAGAAGTTACATGTCTCAGCCCATCCCTGTGAGAGCTGCTGATATGAGCGATGACTTTCCGATATCAGACAACTATATCTCACTATAGGAACTATCTGGCTAGAATTTTAATGCCAAGAACAGACTGAACACATAGCCATAGGGGTACATTAGCATAGGTAGGCCTGTCAGTTCCCAGAAGGCAACTCTGTGAAATGTATCTACTGGTAGAGAAGACTGAAAGGACTTCTTGATGCTCTCAGATGCTGTCCCAGAACCATTTAGTCCTAGCAAACAGAAATAGAGCGAGGTAGTGGTAATAGAGAAATGGGATAGAGAGGGAAACAGAAAGCAGAGCAAGAAGTGGAGCTGGGTATAACACTAACTAAAAGAGGAAGATGTAAATCCTGGTCACTGGGATCAGCACCAGCCTTGTAAAGGAAGATAAAAAGGTTAATATAAGTGTGACTCCTGTTCATCTGACCCTTGGTTTCAAGCTACAGCTATATACTATATAACAGATTCACTATACAGGCTATCCCTTTCAGAAAGGGAGAAATATAGCACTTTCTATGCAAGCTGCAGATAAAGGACAAGTGATACTGAGAGATCAGAGAAATGCAGTCTTAGGCAGATATTTGGAAGTCAAGATTTTTCATATTTTTTTTAGCCTGGTTAAGGTGGCCATGTCACTTATTTGCCTGAGCTGCCTCACCTACAAAATGAAAGCAATAATATTTAGTTGCAAAATACAAATTCAAAGGCAGGTATGTTTCACCAGGTAGCCCTTGGTTACATACACTTCAACCTGTGCTATTCCAAGGTCACTCAAGCTGTCAGCACAGAGGTTGCAATGTCTGACCAGACTTTTCTCTGTATTTCACTATGTCTGAAATAAAAACTGCCTTAAAGTAATGTCTTACAATTCTTTCTGCTCCTTGAATGTGTCTCTTGTGTTGTGAGACATTACAGAAAATGATGATGGGGAAAATGAGTTTCTACTTTAAATGATGCCTACCCACTTAAATTGGCATGATGCTATTAGAATATCATGTGACAGACTCACATTGAATTGACCTTTTACTATTGCATATTCACTGCTTAATCAGATGAAAAAAATGCCTTACTAACTCTTGAAAATGTTGTACCATGAACAGTGGCTAATTATCATATATTTACATATATTCAGGATATTCAGGCAGCTCCTGGCAGACTGCACTAGTATTTATCTGTTAATATGGTAGCCGACTTTTTCTTTCGTAATTAAAAGGTCCTATAAATTTTCAATTTACTAAAAACCATCTCCCAGTATTAATTTGCTGCTACACTCTAAAATATCCTCTGCAGTCTCAAACAAGCTGCATGTTTCAAACGATAACAAAAGTAACTTGATGAAACTAGGTAATACACTCTGGGTGATATTTGTGTGATATGTATTCTGGATGACAGCAGTCTGTATTCCTAACGCATTCAGGGACAAGGCAATCAAGTTTTACTAACTCTGTCTTTCTTTGAGGCTTCATCTAGAATGAGCATAAGGCAGTTACTGAATGATGCAAGTTGTTGGTCCCTTGAAAGGAGTTTTCCACTGAGATTGCTGGCATCACGGATCATGAAAGTAAGCTCATAACAATTGCTTCACTCATTCCTTTTCCAAAAAGTTTATCGCATGCGTTCTCTTCTTCTCATGGCATCACATTAGTAACTCATTTTACTTTGAATAGACTAATAAAGCACATAGGTAGAGTGAAAATATCTCGTAGCCATAACAACAATGACCAGCAACACAAGTTAGGAAGCAGTCTACCCTACAAGAAAACTTTATGAAACAATAGGAGAATTTTTTTCCAAGTTGCAAAAAATATGCTTATGAGTGGGTGGTACTGCTGACAGTGCAATTCTTCTTAGAATCTATCCCAATTAGAATTTATCCCAACCCTTATTATTGTCTGAGATGAAAACAGCTCTAGTATCACTTACTATAAATTACTATCATAGATACCTAGCTGGTAACAGGATCATATTCTGAATAGACACACCACTTTAATACAGATTAATATTATTAAAAAGAAAGATCCCAGATGCTCACAAAAGAAAGATGATACACTAGAACTTTTACCAGCTACTCCTCCTGCATGTAAAAAACCTTAAACTAACTATGCTCTTGTTCACAGTCCTGACTAAAATATCAGTATGTATGTTTGTGTCATGCCTGTACATTTATGTATAAATTTAAGAGCAAAGGCCATAACTGAACTCTCCAATATTTCAATAGGAAGATATATTTTCCTATTAAGAATAGAGATACTTTAGTCACAGTCATGCTTATATTACATCAAGAGAACATCAAACCAAGATAAAATCAAAGTAAAATCCTTTTTTCTGCTGTTCATCTGTATGAGCTGAATACAAAATTGTTACTTTTTGTACAGCTAAATACAGAGGTCTCAAAGTCTGGTATTAAAATGAAGGTCGAGAGTACAATGATAAACTGTTTTGCAGTTATACAGTTGTGTTACATATTTGTACATAACAAAGACAGACAAGACCATTATAATCTGAATGCTTCCATGAACCCAAGAATTTAATTTTGCTGATTAAGTTCTGCTTGCAGCAGAAACTAGGGGAGTAGCCTGTGATTTTTAAATTTCCAGTGATGGAGAAGCTGTCTACCACAGCTCTTGTTAAACTGTACTATTGATTAATGGCCTTTGCTGTTAATAGTGTGTGTTCTACTTATTGCCTAAGCTTCTTTAGGTTTCATTTCAAGCATTTGTATCTTCTTACAGATGTCTCTGTAGGACAGAGTTGTCTCCTTTGTTACCAGTTTTCTGGTCCACATATTTTAAAAGGCGATTTAATCACAGCTTGTAACTTTCTTTTTTATAAACTTGTATATACACAACCAAGATTTCATTAGCCCTTTGCCCAAATAATTGTACTGGAGCCAATGTTCAGCTGATTATCCAATATAGTCTCAGTATGCCTTCTTCAAAACCATTTTTAATATGGATAGAGCTTCCCATGCTGTAATCATGTTCTGTATTCTTCCTTCCTAAATTGGTAATTTTACAGTTGATTTTATTGAAGCCCAAATTAATTGCTTGCAAACTGGTTTATCAAGTTGTGATTGTGATTGATTTCTTTCTGTAACATATCCTCACCATTACTTAACATTTTTATTACTTTTGTCTTCTGTGAACTTTCTCAGCAGAAATTTTAGGTTTTCTTCCAGATCAGCAATACAATGTAGAACACATGAAGTCAAGGACCAATCTCTTAAAAGGCCCCACTTACAGTGGCATGTTGAGACGTAGCAGTTACTTTGCTTTTAAACTATTCTAGGTAGATTCTGGATTCTCAGTGAAAATGCCTATCAATCTCAGTTTAAAAACTTCACAGAAATCAGTTTTCAAATTGTTGCTTTTGTTAACCTTAATTAAAAGGAAGTAAAAAATTCATTTAAAAAAATTTACATCACTCCCTTTAAACTGGTTTATTAATTGTATTTTAACAGTTATGACATTATTGTGTTTAGGACTGATGGTTGAGATTATGCCTCTATGCTGCAAATGCTGCAGCATTTGCTGCCTCTCAGTGCTCCAGACTCTTGGTGTTCCACAACTTGATGGAAATCAGCATGAAGGAGCCAGAGAGCTTCTTGGTCATCTCTCAGATTTATTGGATGCAAGTTATCTAAAGTGGTAACTGAAAAATAAGATTTGTATCTGATGCTTAGCATCCTCCTGAGTGTCTGCTGAATCAGTTGTCATATACCCTGAATGTGTCCTAGTCTTTCAAAGCTAAAACAATTTTTTAAACATGCTTTCTACTGCAAGACACAGTCATTGTGTCAGCACTGGTCATTACAGTAATGAGTTCAAAATTATGTCTAGGAGAAAATCCCATGCTAATCTCTCCTTTGTTAATCTGTTCACAATTTTCCTTTCCCAATCCTGTTCACCTGTTGAAGAATTCTGGCAGGTAATGTGCCAATCCTGTGCCTGGCTCCATTCCCACTTTAACTGTGAGGAATTCAGAGCATTGAAAGAAATTAGGGATAAAACTTCTTATTTTCTGTTGCTTTGTTCACAACAAGGGAATTCAGTGCACTGCTGGACAATCACATTTCTAAAGCTCTATTGAGCAAAATAAAGTATCCACTTCTACTGCCTTTCAACTTTACCATCAGAACTATGCTTGTCTGTCTAGTAGTATTTTTATTGCAGGAAAGGTTCAGATCATTGTTTTGACATCCTACAACAACTGTCACTTAAACTTTTATTTGGGTGGTCATACATGTGCACTGCATGATGGATGACCTGGATTTCTGCCATTCGTTTTGTAACTTGGAACTCTAACAGAATTAATTTGTAAAATAGTTCATCTGATCTAAATATGGCACAAACAACACCAGAAAAAAGAAGGCCATTGTTAAGGCTTTTCTATACAGAGTCACAACAAGTTTTTAAGGTATCCATTATTTAATTTTCTTTTTTTTTTTCTTTAGTGTGTTCATTTTTTCTTTACTGTTTTCCTTTTTTTTCTTTACATTTTTAAACTTCTCTCTTTAAAAACACTTAACATTAGAGAAGAAAAAAATTAACACTACCTCATTATTGCAAACACCAGTGCAAAAATTAAAACCCAACAAAACAAGGTCGTCTAGAGCAATATAATTTGAATTGATCTGCCTGTGAATACATAGGCACTTTTTTAAAAAAAACAAAAACAAACAACTTACTTGCTTAGCCATGTTGCACTGATTTTTCATTATTTAATCACAATAATAGAAAGATTTTGATGAGAGGAATAACTAGGTCTTAACTAAGTCATTGAAAGATGTCTGCCTGACCTAATGGCAGTAGCTAGTTTTAGGTCTCCGTGTAGAGAAACAGATTTCTCCACTGTGCAACATATTAAAAAAATGCAATTTGTTCAAGTCTGATGAACACTTCAGGGTGCACAAGACTTGTGGTGTGGTTGACATCTCCTTCTACATGCTGAATCAGTTGACTAGGGCTGTGATGTTGAAAACGTATGTGACATGTCTTTGGGTCTCTGTAACCCTTCAGTAACACCAATATCTTAAGTCTGTGTCACAGCCCAAGATGTACAGAATTCTTGTAGTTTAGTTTTTATATCAAGCCACAGCTCGTGCATCTTCTGTATTTTCCTCAGTACAGCAAGAACACACCTGTCTGAAGACGGCTGCCTGTTATAGTCAGAAATAAATTTTTCAGTCTGCCTAAAGCAGAAGCAGAAGACATCAGAGATCTTGTCACATATTGTCACTTAATTAAGCAAGATAGGAAGGTGTTGCCGAGAGGAAACTAACACAAGGTCAGTGCAGATGTGTCAAATAACAGTAAATAATAGTGTGCTCACAAATGGAAAACATATCAAATGACATTCCTCATGGTTCTGTTACGAGCCCAATACTATTCAATATTTTCATCAATGACTTGGATGATAGAACCAAGAGTCCCTTTATTAAATTTTTAAGCATCATCCAGTTTAGAGGGATGGAAAGTACGCTGTATTTGCTGCAAATGACTGGCAAGTTGAAGAAATAGTTTTGAAAACCAAATTGCAATTCAAAACAAAGTTCTATATTATGAGAAGAATTAGCAACAGCAAGAATACAGGTTCTGCAGTACTGGGTGGGTATATGCAATAGTAAAGCCTAAATTGGGGAGACATATAATAGCTATGCTGTTGTAAAAGAAGTCAAACTTTTTATACTGGAACCTAAAACAGCACTGTCACATTTTCTTGCTTTGTTTAGATGGAGTCCTGTGCTTAATTTTGGGCATACATTTCAAGTGTAGACTGCTTGGATAAGGACTTGAGGAGAACATGGTAAGTGTTTATAGCTCTTGGATATATATAACCCATAGACAAGTCATAGAATCATAGAATCTTTTGGGTTGGAAAAAACCTTTAAGATCATTGAGTCCAACTGTTAACTTAGCACTGCCAAATCCACAAATAAATCATGTCCCTTGTTGGTAATATTTACATGTCTTTTAAATAACTCCAGGGCTGGTGACTTAACCACTTCCTTGGGCAGCCAGTTCCAATGTGTGAAAACCCTTTCAGTGAAGAAATTTTTCCTATTATACAATCTAAACTTCTCCTGGTGCAACTTGAGGCCATTTCCTCTTGTCTTATTGCTTGTCATTGGCAAAGAAACCAACACCCACCTTGCTACAACCTCCTGTGGTTGGAATGGCCACTGAAATGAATGACATATTCTCTTTGACCTCTCTCCCTTCATAGAAGGGAGATCATCTCCCTTCAGGGAGAAGAGGAAGAGAGAGAAAGACACTTGCGAGTTTAAAACAAAATGAATATATATATATATATATATTATTAAATATATTCATAAAATAATAAAAAGAAAATAATGAAATACATACAATATATATAAAATCATATTGAGCTCCCAGGATGATGATCACATCACTGGCAGGCACTGGGAAAGCCCCAGACTGAACTCAGTGATGGATGGGAACTGGATTCCAGATCTGCGTTCAGGAATGCATGGATTTGGATCAAAAGCAGACAGAGTCCTTCTTGGATGCTGGCCATTGAAGAAAGAAACCGACCTCCTTGATCCCTCAGCTTTTATACTGAGCATGATGCCCATGCGATGGAATACCCCATTGGTCAGTTTTGAGTCACCTGTCCTGTCCACTCCTCCCTACAGATGAGACCTCAGGGTCTTCTGCTTCTGACCCTCCTACATAACAAAGTGAGCTGACATTGGCTGTTATAGCAGTAAGTATAAGCAGAAGCCTCTCTGCATACTTGGCATTCCTTGGCACTCACTGTAAACATCAGACCTTATCACTGCCAGAGGCTGAGCCTGTCTGAAAAATATGCTGTTAATTTCAGAGAGTTCAGTTAGACAGAAGAGGCTTAACTGAAAAGTAACATTACTGAAAAGAAATTTGGTGCTGTTTCACTTCAAACCTCCTTTCAGGTAGTTGTAGAGATCAAGAAGGTTTCCCCTGAGCCTCCTTTCTAAACCAACATTATTTAATCTAGAGAAAAATGGGCATATCATACTGTATATCTATACAATAAGAGTCCTCAAATACATGAAAGTGACCTTAAAGAGGAAGGAAACAAACCATCCTAAATATCTGTTGCCAACAGGGAAGGAAGTAACAGTTTTATATGAGGACAAGGGAGATCTAAATTAACAATCAAGAAAAAAATATTGAATATTGAAAATAGTTTATCACAGCAGGGTTCTTATAAGTATTGTTGGATCATTGTTATTTGAAGACAGAATTGAGATTTGAAGTTTTTGGAAAGTATTCCAGCCAGCCATCGAAGGGGTGGAGGGAAAAGAGAGGTTAGTTAGCCCTGCCTTGTGCAGGGAAGAGCCTGGCTGGGCTGCCTTCCAGCTTTCCTTTGCTGATGATTCCAGCTCTGCCTTCTCTGCCGCATCTTCCACCGTGCTGCAAATCCCGGTTCAAAACTACACATCTTGCAGGTCATTTGGATTGCATATATCAAGAGACGTTGTCTCTGGGAGGGCTAAACGCCGTTCAACAAGAACAGTTCATGGTTTATGTTTTCAAATTTCTGTGTAGCAATGCAGTGTCTTTTGTTCCTGGTATATATATAAGTGGGCTCAAAGAGTATAGTTAAGAAGTTTGCCTTGGTTTGCTTTGGTGGATGACCAGTTTAAATATATTTTGATTCCTTTTAACATTCAAACTGTTTTTTTCTTCAAAGTTAAAAAAACTAATAACAAAGGCACAATGCATATGTATTTCATTTTTCATGGATTTCATACTTTAGATTTATTTTATTTGTCCATTTAAAATTAAGTATATTTTAATGATTTTTAATGTGCTCTGAAACCAGCATTGTTCTTACTTTTTGGCTCAAGTTACATCAATCCACTATTATTATAATTGTCAGTATTTTTCTTCTCAATGATAAGGATTATCTTTTGCAAATCAATACATTTCTGACCAGATTAGAACTGAGGAAGTGCTGGCTTCAATGAGAATTTAATGTATCGTAGAATAAACATAGTGCTTAAAACCAGAATTTTTTTCCTGGTATTATAATTATTCTTGTGATTAAAGCAATATTTTTTTATTTTTACTTTCCATTATGAGATAATTTAAAGTGTTACATTTATTTAACGAGTAGGGCAATACAAGAGCTTTTTTTGCTGTACCAATTTTTTTATTTTTTAACTTTAAGCCATAAGTTCCAGCACTAGAAATAGTGTGTTCTTGCTCACGATATGGTAAATATTTAATCATTCATAGTAACTGCTAAGCATAACTTTTCTCTAGTTCTCTCTTTACAGTGTGACATGACTAACTACTCTTGCCATTATGTTCTCATTTAATAATGTCATCATGAAGCAGTAGCTTGTCATCTTCGTAATGAGATCAGTGCCTGGAAAAAACAAAGCAGAGTAATCATGCATCATATTTACCATCACAGACATGCTTGGACAAGAACAAGCTATAATGGATCAGCAGCATTCAATACTGAACGAGAGAACTCCAGAAGCAAAGAAAAACAAGGTAACAGTCTCATAGCACAAGAAAGAGGTTCTGCACCAAGTCAGTAAATGCTGGCCTGAGCGCAGCTCTGTAGAGGATGCGAGTTGACATAGCTGAGCTGCAATGAATGGAGATACTCAGTTTATCTAGATTGACAATTTAACTCATAACACAAAGATGACCAGTGCAGGGAAAGAATTGTGAAACAGAATAAAAGGTTGTCATAACCCTTAGAAAGTGCCTTCTGTGGAAACCATCTCAGTATGATGGCAGAAATGTAGGGCTACTCTCAGCTCTCATTCTACATAACTTCAACACAGGGGCGAATGAGGCCAATTAAATGAAATTAGCAAGCAAAGCAAAGATTAATTACCAACTTCATGTGACCTGGAAGCTGGACAAAAATCAATTAGTACCATTATTGTACCTTGATAAGAATTTTTCAGAAATTCGTACCCCTTTTTACCTGGTAACATTGGGCCATACGTGCAGGTGACACATGAACACATTCTGCCATTTCTGCTTTGTGGTATGATATGCCATTTGCTCACTGCATGGCTCCTCATATTTAGTAGTGACTGTTTTCAAAAGTTTTTTTGAGAATTTTAAACTCTAGTTTTTTTGAGAATTTTAAAACTATCAGAGATATCTAAGGTGAGATTGCTGTTTTGTAATTTGTACAGTCCAGGATAGTGTATGCATGGTGAAAAACTTAAAATGTTAATTCCCAAAATGCTGTGTCCAGTGAATCGCCAGGATTTCTTCACATTGTTCATGTGTTTGTCTAATAGAGTCTTCTCTACTTCTCCAAAATGCTGGAAGGTGTTATTTACTGAAAATGCCAGTGTCACTTGTATTTGTTCTTCATAAAAAGTGCTTGTTAAATTCTACCAAAACCCCAAATCATATTCCTTTGTGCCTCAACATTTTCTCAATCTAAAGAATAGGAGACCGGCAATGCAAAGGTCTACACCTGTTTTAGCTTAGGTAATAGAGGTGTCTAGACAGATGGAAATTGAATTCACAATTTTGTTTGTGACAATGGAGCCACACAGGAGGATGTTGCTGATATCTCCATGCAATGCATCTGCTGCCCTGCATGTTTTTCATGGGTAAGAACTGAAAATGCAGAGCATACTTGTCTTTCAGTCTTAGCTGGAAACATTCAAAATACCCAGTTCTTCTAAAATACCAGTTCTTCTTTTCATGGAGTTAAATATTAGAAACCACCTGGGAATTAAGCTAAGAAGCTGGATGATGAGGGATCCAGCTCTTGAGTTCAGTTTCTGGGTTTTTTTTTTATACATAGGAATGTACTCAAAGAGAAAATTTTATCTCCTTGCAGTGTCCCTGTTCAAACATTTTCTGTGCTCATCATGACACTGAGGACATGAAGAAAAGGATCTACATGGGATTGGCTATATAGATGCATAATTTTTACTCCTTACTTCCTTCAGGTAATACCTTCTCCTAATCCTGATACCAGCTCTGGTTTATGGACAGCTGAACAAATCCCTTACTGACTGAAAATCTGTATGATGAAAGTACAACAGTCCCAGCATATTATATACACCCAACTATTCAGTGAGATCCCTGGATGGCTGAGATGAAGCATAAGAAAACCCCTCATTCCCAGGTCTGGCAATAGAGGGAAAATTGTTTTTCTCTTTTGTAGTAAGTAATGGCAATTGGCATCATAACAGCGACATGGGGGAAGAACAGAGCTCACAATCCCGCTGTAAGAATGTATACAGCCTAAGAAAAGGATAAATAACTCTGCATATGCACTGTGTGGGGAAAAAATGAGCTTTTGCTGAACTGTTCTATATGGTGCAAGCAGCCAGGCAAACATTCTTTGCAGGTCTAGAAGGAGGGAAAGAATATTGTTATAGCAATAGCTTGGATTTTTATCCTCATCTAAAAAATGCCTCCAAAACTCTGAGGTTCCAGGCAGCTGGGAATTTTACAAGCTTTCCTGACATATAAAAAGCTATTGTGCCCAAATATTTGCACATTGTCCTGCACACTTTGATTATGTGTGAATTAATTACTGGTATCATTAAATAACAATTACAGTGTTGTTAATAACAAGAGCACTAACAATATTAGTAAGTGAGAATTTTGATTTCCTGTCCAGGAAAGAAACAGCATCAGGAGGTTGTCAGTTTGCACAAAATGTAGTGAAAAAAATTAACATGAAAGCAAAGCTTAGCAAAGAATTAAACCATAAAGAAAGGCTGGGTGAGATGCCTGGCCAGCTGGACAACATTTACATTCCAAGCAGCGTTCCCATGATTTACTCTGAACACATGGTGAGGTCATGACTATCAAATAACTCTAGTCCAGATTCACATATCTTTGTGCCTGAAAAGAAAATTGAAAGAGAAAAAGATTAAAAACTGGTCATTTAAAGAAGTGTTTTAATATATCACAGAAGTGCATAACATCTTCCATTCATGAGGATTTTAAAAATCTTTCTATAGAGAAATCGTTTTCTCCTTCATTGACTTTGCAAAGATATTTGATATGGTGGGATGAAACTGAAGATGAAGTTCCCGTAACATCTAGTTGAATTTTCATGTTAGCTTTGTCGCAGTAAAAAAGATTTGTCAAAGTTCAAGTCACAATACTGGAGTGGTTTGTCATTGTAAAAGATATAAAACAAGGGCATATATTATGGTGCTTGATTTTTATCTATTTTCTGGTATTTTTCTAACAGTTAGAAAAAAACTACAGCAGGCTAAATAAGAAATTCTAATGTTTAAAACTTGTATTTAGCAATTAATAAGCAGATTGTACACTTTTGACTCAAGGGTAGATTCATGTCCACAGCTGCTCATTATCAGCCTTTTAAATTTAATCCTAAATCTCCAATTCCATTCACTCTTCTTTATCCTTTCCCCATGTTCTACTATACTAGCTACTAATCTGTTCCTCTTTTTTTCACACATATGCTTAAAAAATTGACTTCTTCATTTTTCTTCACATTTCACTTTGTGTACAAAACATAATGAATTCCTTCTTTTTATTCCTTCAGTACCAGTCCATCAGATTTCTGTAGTCATTAGATTTTTTTCTGTCCATGTCATTATAATAATTTCCAATGTAATTTATGACATTTTAGTCATTTTAACATTTTGAGTTTTAGAGAGTGAAGCTCGCACAGCAAAATATAGTTGGCATTCACAATTTTCCAAATCCTGTTGTGATATATGGCGTGTCTAATCTCCTTCAAACAACCTGCTCATATGAAATACCTTGATTCATTAAGCCTGGTCTTACATACAAGATATTCTTTTGTCTCATATTCAGACTCTTCCAGTGATTCCAGAATCATCAGGGTTTTCTGTCATTTCTTTTTGCTGTTGTTCTTATCTGAGAGAGTAACTGATGGGCTTTTCCTCTGACAAAACCTTTTTTGTTATACATAGCTTATTAACCATATTCCACAGGCAATAAGATAGGCAAAATCATATATTCGCAAATCTCAGACTTTTGAAGAACCTGTTTCCTGCCTTAGGTTGCACGTAAAATCTCCAAGCTTATCATGATTTTGCTTATCATCTTAGGAAATGTTAGCTGAAGGCAATTAAAAAAATATTGAGAAAAAAGAAAATGTCCAAGAAACACAAAAAAGACCCCGTATTACTTATTGAAATAACTGAAGACAGAAGAGAGAGGAGCCTAGCAGATGGAATTAGGCTGAATGGTGAATCCAGAAGTTGAGCTCTAGCAACATTCTGCAACCCAGGAGTTTTTAGTAATCATAAAGTCAAAATTTACAGTTTGTGACAAATCTAAAAGGTGATACTTTTACTACCACCATACACTATGTAATGGTTTATTATCAGTGCCAACTGAAAGGGAAAAAATCTATTCACCTAAATACCAAAATGGTATATTGTAGCATCATGCCCCCTTTGGGGACAGCACAAACACATAATAACTAAGAAGTGCTGAAAGATCACAGCTAAATAAATTGTGCTGCAGTCTTAAAAAGTAACAAATAAAGCTATGTTTTATATAGGTACATGAAGTGTTAGATCTTGAATTTTGAAGCAAGCTACATGTAGAAAAAATATTGAGTCAAATGTTTATGATTTTCATGGTTCTTTTTGCTGTTCCTAGTATCTGCAGGCTTATTGCCTGAGAGGTAATACAATTAAAGTGGACAATTAAGTCTCATTCAATTGCCGTAGTTATTACAGATTTGGAGTGTCACTCAACCTATTAACATTCAGGTTTCATTAATCCAAACTTTTGTAATGGGTAAAGAGAGGCTTGATTATTATTATTGCAAATGACGATATCCCTTATGCTTTCCAACTGCACATAAAATATTATAGACAGATTGAAAATTTTTACTTTGGGCACGCTGGCAAAGGCTGACATCGACACTGAGGTTCAGCTGGTCCTCAGTCTGTTCTACTCATTGCCACACACCTTACTCCTAATCACAGACTTACCCCAGGGTGGAATCCCTGTGTCCAGTGCACGGGCGTGAGAAACACTGTGTATCACTTACAGGCAGTACTAATGTGCGTTGGTCCAGTTTTGGATTCTTGGGAGCAAAATGGGGGGAAAATCTAGTCTGGGTAGAATTGGAGTGTCTTGCACTTTTCTAAGAGCTTGTTCTAACAGGCTGTGTGCCCTGATAGAGATGCTGCAGAAAGCCTGGCTCTTGCCCACCAGCCTGTCCCTCTGCGTTACCTTCCTGAGCTCCAGACGATCACACTGCCCTTCTGGGCGTCAGAAGTCGTGCATCCCGAGTCGTGCAGCACAGCTCTCCAGGTCCATCTCTAACAGCAAAGGCAGAAAAACTGTTCAGCCGCCATCAGCCTGACCCTGTCAGAATTCTTTCCAAACCTGTGGCCATTGATGTGCAGGTACTGGGCTCATGTACTCCGTATTTATAGTGAAGTAAGTCAAAGGGGAGCACTTCAGCCGTCCTGGCAGCTTACCAATGGCCAAGCTCTCAGGCTAATATAAACTAAATATAGGCCCTTCCTGGCATCCACATCACAGTAGTTGCAATATAAAATCCTACCCTAAAGGTGCAAAGTATCCCAGTGACTCACCTGGGGGACGTTTTCACTCTCATTTCTTCATCTGAGTCTAACCCAACTTCCAGCTGAAAACCCAGTGTCAGCATTCTCTATTACCACAGCTCACTAACACCTCTTTTTTTCACACTCTTCTGATTTAAATGCATCTTCCATTTGCTAATTATAATTAATGAAGTGTTTCTGAAATTCCTGTGATGGAACATGATAACGTTAGGATTAGTTTGCTACAACAATTATACCATCTTCAATTTTTCTATCGTTATTTTTTCAGTGTTAACAGATAATAAAATACCAAAAGTCCTTCCTCAAGTAAACACCAGAATATTAAGTTTTCCTAATAATCTGCAATACACAAGTGTATGTTGCATTGAAAAATAGCTGCATTAATTCTAAATGTTTATATTGGATTTTTTATATTGAATTATTAAAATGACATATTAATTATTTATGTGCAGCCTCAGTGTACTCCCTAATAATAAAATATATGAAATAGAATTGTCAAGTATGAAAGAAAGAAAAAAAAGTTAATATTTTCAACAAAGGACTCCCTACTCGTTCCAGGCTGAGAAGTTTCTTGTCATCTTATCCATCACAGGTTGCCATAAAGTGTTTTTTACTGAGATATTTAGTTATCAGGACATCCAGATGATTACTGCCTTTCCACATTCACAGTATTAGGGATTGAAGAAATGCATTTACTCTAGAGTCAAGGGAACTAATTGAAAATTTCTGTTCCGATAGTCAAGTGGCAGAATATCTTAAAGGTCAAAATGGCACACCTTTGAACAAGCAGTGAAAACAAACTCTTTAACAAGAAGGGTTTGTGCAGTGGATATTTTATCATAGAATCATAGAATAGTCCACCCCCCTTACAATGAGCAGGAACCTTCAACTAGATCTAGTTGCTCAGAGCCCTGTCCACTCTGACATTTAATGTTTCCAGGGATGGGGCATCTACCACCTCTCTGGACAACAAGTTCTAGTGTTTTTCCTCATTGTAAAAAAATGTATTCCTTATATTTAGTCTAAATCTACCCTCTTTCAGTTTAAAGCCATTACACCTTGTCCTATTGCAACAGGTCCTGTTAAATAGTTTGTCCCCATCTTTCTTTAAGACCCCTTTAAACACTGAAAGGCCACAAGAAGATCTTTCTGGATACTTCTCTTCTCCAGGATGAGCAACGCCAACTCTCTCAGCCTGTCCTGATTAGGAGAGGTGCTCCATTCCTCGGATCATTTTTGTGGCCCTCCTCTGGACCTGCTCCAATAGGTCCATGTCTTTCCTTTGCTAAGGGCTCACCTGGAGTACTGCATCCAACTCCTATAAGTAGAGGAAAAGAATCACCTCCTTCAGCCTACTGTTCTTGCTTCTTTTGATGCAGCCCATGGTATGGTTGGCCCTCTGGGCTGCAAACACACATTGTTGGCTCATGTCCAGCTTTTCATCCATCAGTACCCTCAAGTTCTTCTTGGCAGGGCTGCTCTCAATCCCTTCATCCCCCAGCCTGTATTGATACAGGGGGTTTCCCTGATTCAGGTGCAGGACCCTCCACTTGGCCTTGTTAAACCTCATGAAGTTCACACTGGTACAATTCTTGAGCCTGTCTAGGTTCTTCTGGATGGCATCCCATCCCTCAGATACGTCTACTGCATTGCTCAGCTTTGTGTCATCTACAGACTTGCTGAAGGTGCACTCAATACCACTATGTCATTCATGAAGATGTTAAACAGTACTTTTCCCAATATGGACCCCTACAGCCACGACTTGTCACCAGTCTCTATCTGGACATTGAGCTGTTGACCACTACACTCTGGATGCAATCATTCAACCAATTCCTCATCCACCAAACCGTCCACCCATCAAATCCCCATCTCTCCAATTTAAAGGAAGGTTTTTGTAAGAGACTGTGTAAAAGGCCTTACAGAAGTTGAGATAGATGACATCTGCAGCTTTTCCCTTGTCCACTGATGTAGTGACTTGTGTCCATAGAAGGACATAGAAGTGTCTTTCCATAGAAGGACACTAGTTTGGTCAGACAGGACTTCACCAGTTGGTGAAGCCATGTTGGCTGTCTTGAATCACCTCCCCATCCTCCATGTGCCTTAGCATAGCTTCTAGGAGGATCTGATCCGTGATCTTCCCAGGCACAGAGATGAGGCTGACAGGTCATTTTGGAAGATGTGATTAATTATAAACTGTTTTTTCTCCTTATTAGTACTGTAGTTAATAAAACAGTCAGCTCAAGGAAAAATAATCTTCCAAAGCCAGATCATTCGACAATGCACTCTCACGAACTACTATGGACTGTACTCAGTGCTGTCATTAACAGGAGACGGCTACAAAAGCAGAGCTAGGTCTTCTGAAGCACACAATGGTCATTCTCTGAAGATAATAACAGATTAATGATGCTAACCTTCTCCCATACACGTGAATGACAAACTCGGTTACACCAGACAGGGCATCTGATTTGAAATCATGCAAAATTAAACTGTTGTGGACTGGCAAAAGGAAGAAAAAGGGATACGAGGTTGCGATCTGCTGACTCTGTTCCCAGAGCAGGCAAGCGGGGTGCTCCCCGTGGTTTAGGATTCATGGAATAATTTAGATGTACAAGCACCTGAAGAAAAGAAGGGGAGGCATGCGAAATCACCAGTTTGCAGAGAAAGCAAACTATTTGGCTGTTTGTTAGCTTGGCTTCCTAGAACAGAGCCATAAAGCCTGCTCTCTACGCCACCAAATGCATTTTTGGTAAGTCTTGACATCTTCAGCTAATGATAAAAAAACCCCAGGTGCTCAAAGACACTAAGTTCTTAAAAGTTTTATGAAAATAGAGGGGACAGTCTATATGCAAAGTATGTAAAGGTAATGAAGTACAGTAGTGACCTCACTCGTACTCAGGATATCCCAGAAACTACATTTTATTAATACACCAAGCAAAGAAGGAACTGTGATAGGAACTTGAACCTACATAAATTTAAATAAAAAAATTTAAATGTGCTGGAAATGAGGCATCATTATTAATAGTTTCACTGAATAATGTGTTTGCTAGGATAGAAAGTTCCAAAACATTGTGGAAAAATACCTAGAAAATCCTCATTACTTTTTTTTTTCCCTGTTAAGTTTTCCATTGACACTTTTGAAAGCCAACTTTGAGGGAAAGAGATAAATTACTGAAGTTAGAGGCTTCCTCAGCAATTACATATACAGATTACCAAGTGGTCCACAGTTGCCAAGCAGGAACTTGCTAATTTCTGACCTATAGACATTCTATAATAGTCACATACAAGTAGCGAGAAATAAATTTATAATTTAATGATGAAGGAGGATATGATGATCTCAATTTTCAAAGAACCCCCTATAAAAATGAGAAAAACCTACTAATGGTTCAAAAACTATGGCTAATCAGGAAATAGAATTTTCATTCCACAAACATTTCAATATTTGTTTCTAAGTTATAGTAAGCTAAAATAGTAAGATAGAGCAGAACAATATACACTGAAAGCTTTTATTTAAAACCACAATATATCCTAATGTATGAGACTGATGGAAATAATAATCCCTTTCTATAACTAACCATGAATAATTTTATTTATGAAACTAATATTTTGTGTTACTGTTGAAATGCTGAATGTGCATTTCAAACTTCACTTATAGATTATATTTGTTGTTTGTCTATAGGTTTTGTACATAGCAACTCTACCTTTCATCTAAGCATTGAATTAAAAAAACCATCCACAACCCACCATGTTGATAAATTAATCTCCATTGAATCTCCATTAAGCTACTGAATGCAATGGAATAATGGATTCCACTTTATGATCAACATTGTCAATATTGCAATTTATCAACAGTGATAAATATATATCCAAGTAGGGAAAATTGCATAAAGTTATAAGAGAAAAAATGCTCCCCTTTATGCCTATAAAGCATTTGAAAGCTGATCAACTCCACTGAAGTCTCCAAAACTGCAATTATTTCAAGAAATTTGACATAATAAGAGCAGCCAATGTAGTCAGCGGTTACATACCCTCTTTGCTCAGCGGTCAGCCCTGAAGAGAATTCTACATTTATTAGAGAGTGATGTGTAATATATGTATATGATAAAGAACTATTTGTTGCTCCCTGAAGATTATTAAGATATCAATTATTTAAGATGTTCATTTTTCTCTTTCATCTGTAAGAGTATTTATGTTCTGCTGCAGTTTTTAATAAAAGATTATATCACTTTTCCAGTTTAGTTTCTGATTTAAACAGGTTTGCCATCACTGTGTGACTGATTAGATGTTCCATCTATTACTTGAGGTTGCTGTAGCTTTAATATAATTCTTAGGTAGGTACTTCACCTATTCAATCTACTGTGATCGAACCTATTAATGTGAAAATTGGTATAAGCTGGACTAAATTATGCTCTCTATTACATGAGCAGAATATGGTGGAATGGGAAAATGTATTATTTGGATTAAATACACCTTTTAACAGAATTTCCAGCCTATGAACATCAGTTGTGGAATACGCCTGTAGTATTGAGCTGGTCCTGATTTTCCAAAAAGCTTTGCAAAGCAACATTATAACTTCAATACAGCTTTCACAGGGAAGAGTTATTGCATCTCACCCTGGAACTCTTTATCAGCCACAGGAAAAAAGAGTCTTACCCTACAATACTTTTGTGATTCAAACCCTCATCTCTGCAGCAGGGAGAGGGGAGGCATGAATCTGAAACCCAAGATATCCAAGGCAGCTATGACCAACTCTGAGCCGGAATCCTTCTTCCTGCTGCTCTGAAGTGGGTGGGTGTCAGACATTCTTTCTGGCATTTTAGTCTATTTTGTTTTATTTTGTCTGTGAAACATCTTCAAAGAGGCTGGATTTGTCCAGCTAGATCAGAGGAAATTAAGGGAATTGTTTTTTCAACCTCTTCCCTCACCCTACATTCTACTCAAAATGAATAATTTTGGAGAGCAAAATTATAGCTTGGGTAGGTATTATCAAATACCTCATAAGTAGTACTGAGTAACACCTTGTAAGAATAAATTTAACCCATGAACATAACTTTCAAATGTGTTGTGCTGTTACGGCTATTGAATGCTATAACACTACTGACTAACTGGCAGTTACACTCAATATTATTTCTTTGGGCTGTACAAATGCATTCAAAGGTGCTTCCTCTGCCAAAAAAACTCTTGTGTTTTATGCACAGAGAACATTTGTGCAGCCTCAGATTTGTGCAGTAATAGATAAGGGATTTCTTAAACTGGGAGGAAATGTTTAAATTTGGTACATCCTTACTGAACATTTTAGCAAGGCAGAGAAACTGTTTTATATTTTAGAATGGGAAAGGTCAGTTCCCTGAGAAATTGAAACCTCACTGTCTATTTTGTGCTTTCAGTTACAATAACTTTGCTTTGAGATGGAAAGGTATTCTCTAAAACTTCAGGCCACAAATGTATTATGCACTGCTAGAAAGAGGAGACAAAACACATAATATTAGGCAACTTCTGAGACTTAATGAATTCTGGATTATTTAGATTTTATTTTTAAAGTCATAGTTCTTATCCTCCCACAGACTTATTATTTCATGCTGTCACATCTTCCCTAATTTTCCTCTTATCAGTTGTGAAGTGGATTTCAAATATAACCACATATAAATCACTTAAAATTCCAGTTCTCTAGAAAAGTTCTGTGAACTAAGACCCTGGAAACGGGCTTTATCATCAGTAAGAAGAGCTGGCTAGACCAAACCAGCTGTCTGCATGGCCTATGAGATGAGTTCACGAGGACAGAAAGTTGAAATATGCAATACAAGCCTTGCTTATTGTCTTTTGCCAGTAAACTGAGAATAGTACTTTTCCCTTTTCTGTATCCCTCTAGTCTATTTGTTAACTATGCAGAAAACAATAAAAGTAATATAGTTAAATAAACCATGCAAGTCTATTAATTTTAATTTTTTTTGCAGGACAAAAATTATATTAATAATTTAAAGTAGGGGAGAATATAGGGTAAATTTCTAAAAGCACAGATATAATTTAGGAGTCAGTCTCACTGAGAAGAAAATTAGGTAAGCCAAACAGTTTAGTTTAGTTACAGAGGGCATAGGACTGAAAGATCATAGAATCATATAATGGTTTGGGTTGGAAGGGAGCTTAAAGATCATCTAGTTCCAACCCCCTGCCATGGGTTGGAAGGCCAGCCCCATCCAGCCTGGCCTTGAACACCTCCAGGGATGGGGCATCCACGACTTCCCTGAGCAACCTGTTCCAGTGTCTCACCAGTCTCACTGTAAAGAATTTCCTTCTAGTAGCTAATCTAAATCTTCCCTCTTCCAATTTAAAACCGTTGCCCCTAGTCCTGTCACTGCACTTCCTGACAAAGAGTCCCTCTCTGGCTCTCCTGTAGTCTCCCTTCAGATATTGAAAGGCCTCTATAAGGTCTCCCTGGAGCCTTCTCTTCTCCAGGCTGAACAACCCCAGCTCTCTCAGCCTGTCCTCATAGAGGAGGTACTCTATCCACTGGACCCGTTCCAACAGATCCATGTCCTTCCTGTGTTAAGGACTCCAAAGTTGGACACAGTACTCCAGGTGGGGTCTCACAAGCACAGAGTAGAGGGCCACTAGGTCTTCTTAAACATCTGTAAACAATATTCATATCTGTGGTTTAAAATTCTTCCCCTTGCACAACCTATCTCATTTCTTGTTTAAATTTTGTCACTTTTGGAAAACATCTTCAGTACTTATGGGAAAGGCATGTGAAAATAAAGAAAATGTTGTTCTTTCTGATGCACCAAAAGAAGACTTTCCCATAATGTTCAGATTCTCTCCCATTCCTCATCAACAAACAGTAATTGATAATCTAACTATTTATTCCTGAGACTTTTCATTTCTTACTCTGTTTTTCTCTGATATGTTCAGTAAATGAATACTTAAAACTATCACCACGGAGTTTTTACTATAGAGAAATGGACCATTAAGTTTCAAATCAATGTGGATGATTGCAGTGTGAAATTAACAATTTTCTTGAAATTAATACTGGAAGTGAAAAGCTGCGGCAAAGAAGTAAAATCAAGCTTCATTATTAGATACCCTCCCACCATTTCCACAGAACTTAGCTGATCAATTTATGTAAGAAACTTACCACATTCTGATTTTTCACTCAATGCCCCTTTTCTAAAATCCACTAGACTTGATGAAAAGATCTTTGATAACTCTTATAAAATCTAAATTGAACCTTTGCTTATCCATCTGTATGTTCAAGTATATTTTCATAGCACCATTTCACCTGCATTTATAATACAAAAAAAAATACTGAGAAACCACTTGGAAAGAGTATGGTCTTTGATGAGGAATGAGTGTGGTATGAGCCCTGACATATGTTAATATGACATATTGACACATATGACGTGTCAATCCACACTAGCACCAGAAGCATAATCAATAATCTTGAAAGATACTGAAATGTGTTTTAATTTCTGTAGCTAGAGCCTATGTCATTTGAGGGCAAGAAGAAATAGGAGTACACTCGTCACAGAGGGTGTATTGCTCGCCCAAAAGGAACATACGCAGGCTCTGTCTGGCAACTTATTACTTACCTGAAAGGAGGCCGTAGAGAGGCAGGGATCGGTCTCTTTTCCCAGGTCACAGATGATAGGACAAAGGGTAATGGCTTCAAGTTGCACCAGGAGAGGTTCAGGTTAGATATTAGGAAATACTTCTTTACTGAAAGGGTTGTCAGAGGAGACAGGGAGATTGTTGAGGCACCATCCCTGGAGGTGTTCAAGAGAAGAGTTGACATGGTGCTTGGAGATATGGATTACTGTTGGGTGGTGTTTTGTGTGGTGTGGGTTGTGGTGTGGGGGTTTTTTTTCTTTTTTTTTTTTCTCATTGGTTGGACTAGATGATCTTAAAAGGTCCCTTCCAACCTCCGTGATTCTGTGATTCTGTGAAAATAGATAGCTAAAACTGTCTTTATCATGAGGACCTTACAATCTAAACAGAAAAGTGAATGGGCAGATAAATACAACTACAAAGCAGTCCAGTGGCTTTGTTAAAGTTAGTGACAGAGCTGGAATTAGAAATGAAAGTATCCTAAACTCCAAGCAAGGGATTTCAGATGTACTGAAGGATGTGACTTTAATGAAGTTTTAAAAATTATTGTAAAGAAGATACTTATTCATAAAAAATATATCATTGTAGCCTGGCTGCAATGAAATGCAGTTTTTTTCTTTTCTGCCTCTTCCAAAAGATATTAAGAAAGAGGCAGTAATCAAAAGTAATTTTGATGAACAACTGGAAATTCTTGTCTGCCTTTCCAGCATATTTTTTTCTACTGTAGAACAAATAAAAAATAAAAAAAAAAACCTGCAGAAAATGAAATATATATAGATTAGCTAATTTGGATTTATTGGATCTTAATCCTTTATAACAACATAAAAAGACTGGCTTAATAGAGGAGAACATGAGGGACAGACATACATAGAGAATAAGACATTGATACAACTTTTCTATAATGATGTGTCTGGACACGTACTTGCTTTCTCTGACACACTTTGCTCATTTTTTTCTTAACCTTTACTGTCCCAAGGGCCAGATTAGATCAGACTGTATCACACATCTGCAATACATAAAACAAATTACTAAATTCTCAGAATTCCACTTTCCAAACTTTATCATTTCTTAATGATTATTTCTTTAAAAATTATTTTTAGGGTTTTCCTGTGATTTTTTTTTTTTTTTGCAGATGCAACACAGAGCACAGGAAACTAAGCAATAACACATTATAAGAGCCCTTGACCATCGAGAAATCACAGGAGAAGGCTTTGAGGCAAAAAGATTTGAGCTGTTGCAAAGTGGTGTAATTGAGAACAGCAATAAGGCAGAGAGGGAAAGAGAACCACACCTCTGAGTTGCTGGTTCAGTATCTGCAGCACAAGAGGCAGGTGATGCTGGTGCCAGCAGTTTCTCACACCTACGGTATGAGTGTGAGCATGTGTAGGTGATTGTGCGTGAGAATATGTCAGAAAGGCTGCCAAAATTCAAGGCAGGAAGACACACCTGAACGATATAAGAATGCCTTTTTCTACAATTATGGGTGCAATGACCAAAGAAGAGCAAATTATTAATCTGAACTTAACTATGACAGGCTCTGATACAGTTCCAAAAACACATGTCAATATTATCTACTCTCAAGTCCTTTGGTTTTATTAAGTCATTTTGTAATAAGCCAAATTTGCTAACCAAAGTTTACCAATAAAAATAGGAAAGGAGAAGAAAACTGCTACATTTCTGATATTAGCAGCTGCACCATTCCCTGAGGATCAACAGAAGAGTTGCAGACAGCTATTAAAAATACAGGAAAGGTGCACAATGAGCACAACCCAGACCTAAGCACCTCCAGGTGAGACACTGGCTGTTATGTACAAAGCACAAACAACAAATGTTGAGGCATAAACACACAGTTGTGGGGACAAAGGTCTTTTTCAGTTCACTTAGTGATAATAAAGTTTCCTCTTGCTTGAACTATTAGCTTTTAATTTAAAGAGGGAACTTAACATTCATCTACCTTATAGGTTCAGTGGGGCGTCTTGAAAAGAGATAGGTGCAGAAAGGTGTACGTTCATCTTACTTAACCTTAGACCTCTGCAGTATTTAAATCTAAACCAGTCAGCTCTATCTACTAGTCAATGGAGAGAAACAAGCATTTTGAAAGTATACCTTGGACAACTGTTTTAGGAAGAGGTGAATCATGCCCAAGAAACATTTATTTTATTGAGCCTTCTCAACTGTAAATCTCTTTTTATTGAGATTTTGACTCTTAATGACATAGGACATTGACATATGACACCTAGTTTAAGTCCCAAGAAGGAATGTCCCGTGAATGAACATAAAGAAGAGGCAAAAGACAATTGTTTGGAGTAATTTGGAGCAGCACCAGAAGCCTGGAAGTGAATGAGTGATGCAAGTGGCACAAAAGCAGAAAGACAGCCTTGTGGACCATTGACTTTTCTGACCTTGGTACAGAAATCTATGTGCTAAGGACTGATGGAATAAATCATCACAGCTAAGTACAGGATCTTTGTCATAGGATGAAATATTGCCTCGCGAATCTTCATAACCTTCTTCAAACTTTAAACTTTATATCTCTGAAGTAAATTATTAGATACCACTGTCACTGTTTCCCAGCTAATGTAATGGAGATGAGGAACAGCTTTACCAACACTTAGTAAAGAATCTATATTAGAAACGAAAAATACCATGTGAGTCTTCTTACCAGATTTGATCTCAGACCACTGTGTTTAATACAGTAATTTTCCACTGAATTTATCTAATACCCTGCAATCCTTGAATTCAAATTTTTCATGCTTTCACAAAAATACTTTCCTTTGATGCATTGACCCATTGCATTAAAGTAATAGGTAAATTGTTTAAGAACATGCATTGAGAGGAATTTGAACCATTTTCTCTCTGATTCTTTCAAAAGACCCTATATACCACTTAATAGCCTGCTCCAGCCTCCAGTGAAGTTATAGAAAGAATCCCATTCATTTTAATGAGGGCTGACTCAGTCCTGTGGTTCTACTAATTTAAACCAACTATAAACGAGTCCCCTGGTTTTTAAAATAAATGGCACAATATTACTAGGAATAAACATGTGTTCAGTAATAATTTATTTTTCTTTTATTGATGACTTGACATCTTTTCTTATTCCCACCAAATAGCTTGAGGAGTTGAAGAATAAAATGTATTCCCCGAATAAAATATAAAATCCTATCTTCAGAGTCTTGACCATATTCCCAAACTTAGGTGATGGCTGCTTGCCAAGCTCAACTCTCCTTCAGAGCTGATGAGTTATAATGGTTTGGGGTGAGTTGTGGCCAGCTACTGCTCCTGGCTTAGACAGTTGGAGAAACTATAAAAGGTGTCACCAGTGATAAGCCATACCTCAGCCTCACCTGGAGGTGAGAGCAAAGTGATCGTATTGCTGCCATGTGCGTGATGAAAGAGTGAAACAGAGCAGAAAGAAAACCACGGTTGCTATCAGTTGCTGAAATAATGAGTGACGCTGAAAACCACCTCTTAGCTAAACCTTAAGCTAATATAAACTGGCCTTTAGCTCCACTGAACTCAACTGATGTCACATCAGTGGATATCAGCTAGCCTGTTGTCCTTACACACTGCATGGCCTCAGGTTCAAACTGTGCCTGCTGTTAGACTCGTGCAACCACAAGTGCCTTTACAGCTCCACTTTGCCCTCTGGGCTCCGACTCACAAAATGCTGGCTGGTTTCATTGCGAACATGCTTCCACCATACATTTATTCTCTTAGCAACTAAAAAGTATTCTGTGTTACATATGCCCCTTCAAAGGTATACTTTTAGGAAGCAACGATCCATATTCATCAGCACGAAAGAAATTAAAACAGGTACGTTGTGCAGAGTTTGAAACTTCTACTTCAGCTCTTCTTAGCTCTTTGGTAGATTATTCAACTTTATTCAAAAGAATGGGGAAGCAATACCAAACAAGCACTCCAGAGCTATTTAACAGCATGATTGCTACCTTTCCTGGAGTGTACAGTGGACACTATGCAGCATGTTGGAAGGACAGAGACAGCAGAAGTCCTGGCAGCAGTTGTTGTCTCAACCTCAATTTTATTTAATAGGAAAACCTGTAGAGCTTGGAAGAGTGAGACCAACACGTAGGGCAATTTTCTGTTTCATCTCTTTGTTATTTCCTTATAGCTGTCTTGGATCAGTTTCTGAGCTCCATTCACTTCTGAGAATTTTCACTGTCTTCCTCACTTTCTGCATTTCACCAAGTGATGTAAAGTTATATTAAAAAAAAAAACAAGCCAGCAGTCTCATAAACTGTTGCTAATAGTTACTATTCAGACTTTTTTTTTTTTTAAGCAGTTTATATTTCAGGAGAGGGTTTCGGAGTTGATTAACTGTCTTTGCTGCTGTTATTTCTGTAGGCAGCTCTCCAATATCAGCGCCTCCAGTTTGAAGCTGGCCCAATGGAGGCAGATGCATTTATTTCTTCAAATGCAGTTGCGTCTCTTCTGGTACGTAGCAAAGTCAAGGGAGAGCTTTGCACTACTGCCAAAGGCTTTGGCTTTGAGCTTACTGAGCCACTAAGAGAGCCACTGGGCATGTCTTACCTGACAGTCTGCATACTTTTCAAGGAGGATAATATTTTGACTCCTTATTGATAACTCTCAATGTTTGAGATAAAAATATAATAGAAACTATGAATGCTGGTGAATAACACCAGAACGTATGACTTGAACAATTTATTTAGCAAAACTTTCTGTAATTCACCTAGTAAATATATTGCAGATAATTAGTATTTCATGTTATTAACAACCCCATGTTTTCGTAATAATGTTGTTTTATTTTAATAATCTGTTCCCATAAGGCTGCTCATGTGATTGTGATTCATTATAGCCATAAAAGAATTTGTTTTTATCTAAAGAGTCCAGAAATCAGAACACTGTATGCAATTACAAGATAAAAGTTGAGGAGCACCAGAGAGACAGAAGAGAGAGGTATTGATCTTGCCTTAGTAAGAACCAAGCAGCACAAGTGGGACAGTTGCACATCACTAAGTGCCTCATCACCATACTGTGTTCTGTAGTACAAGTCCATGTATTTATATCTCTGCCCAGTCCCTTTCCTCAAGGTGAGCAGCGTATGAAAGCAGCGGTCACAGATGTCATGATATAAAGAATTATATTAAGCATTTATCCCAGCTTGTGTAATCTGCCTCTGAATTAGTTCTGAATAAAAACTTTGGGGATTTTTGTCATATTCTATGCATAACTTACACATATGTAAGGTCACACACTTACATATATATGTAAAAATACTGGAAGCAGGCTGGAAATACAACACAGACCTTTGGGTACTGCTGGCACTCACTGCACTTGTTCTTCAATGCATTTCCCACTTCTACTTATGCCACTTCCATGTATTCCCACTTCTATGTATTTGTCTCAGTAGAAATACATTTGCATGTATCTCCTGTATTATAAGAATGTGGATTTCCAGGATACTGGACTCATTCACTCAACTACCAAATTGAAACAATGACAAGTTCGTAACTGAATGCTCACTGTGGCTAAAAATATCTATCTGCATGAAGTTTACACAGTAGTTTCCCTCTCTGTTTGCTGCAGCAAAGTGATATTGCTGTTCTTTCCTTAGCAAATGCTCTAAGTCATTGTGGAATTTACTTTTTAAAACGATAACTTCATAAATCTAGGTTCTGAATTGTCTGCATGTTTGTTGAAGCAACAACAGAATCAGTTCTCATCTGAAAAATTTGCCACAAAAATTTGCAATATCTTGGGATGCTTCAATCCTCTAACTTCTGCATGTTCAATCCTCTAACTTCTGCAACTAAAAACCAACCTATCTTATCTGGACTTTTCAGGATATGCATTTTGAATTTTAGTCTGGAAATAACACTGAAAAGTATATTTCCAGCTGATTTTATCGCTCTTATTCAAAATCTTGTCAGAACACCAGCCAGTCACTGACTACTTTAATAATTAGAAGAATGGTACTTGTTAAATCAATGCAATATTAATTGAAATGTGTCTTCGCAGCCATAACTTGGGAAAAGATCTTCAGGACTACTTGCTGCTTCTGACAAGGCTACCTTGGAAATTCGTATGAAATAACATGATAATGAGCCTGCTGTGACAAAAATAATCCTCCTGGTTATCAATAATAAATAGGGTTGGAGACTGATTAATTCATGACACATATTATTAAAAGCATTTTATGAATTAGAGTCAGAAGAAAAAGGAATGTTTATGATTAATCAGTTCTTTTGAACCATTTCCAAAATCAATAGATAAAGCTTTAAACTTCCTATGTCTAATGCAAAGCACAGCATTCTGGCCAACAGCATCTACCGTTCCCTTTATCCAGGGGCTGCTACCCAGGCTCCCAGGCTGGTCTGGCTGGAAAGTACCTGTCCTGCTACCAAAGGCAACACTGAACTCTGATCTTCCATATTTTTCAGCAAAGCTGAGGCAGCACAACAAAAGGAACAGTAGAACATGTTATAGGACCAGAAACAAAAAGATCAACGGGAATGCATTTGATTTTAATCTGTCCACTTGACCTTCACATTCATTCGAGCTTTTCTTTTAGATAGTGTTCATTGTAGCTGTAAGTTCAAAACTTGCCAACTCAGCTTCTGGTCCAACTCCCTTTGAAGAAACAAAAATCCCATTAACTTTTATAGAAAGAGGGTCATGACCCATATGGTCACTTAGCAGTGTTTCCCCTTTCCTCTAAAAGAAGGGAATAGCCAGAAGGATAGCAAAAAAGTGAGATTTTTTTCTTTTTCCTAAAGGAAGAGTAAAAGAATTCACAGTACTCCCCTCAGGGCTTAATGAAGGCGGGCTGCTGGGAAGCTTTAATGAGTTTTGCATACAGAATCCCAGAGAGATCCTCAGGAGCAGCTCTGTGCCCCTTTCAGCAGCAGTGAGTCCAGCCTGATCCAAACACATCTGGCAGAAAAGTCTGAACCTCTGCAAGCAATGTATTCCACTCTTTTACTATACTACCATGAAAACACTTCCCCTAACACCCAACCTACATTTTATTTGTATTCTTCATGGACACAGAGAACAGCTTTCCTCTTCACAGCAGTTTTTCATATATTTAAAGAGTGTTACTGAAATACCTAATTTTTTTTTTACTACAACTCAATGGTATATCCATTAGACTAAGTAATTCAGCTTTATTCAACATCTTCTTGCAGGTTGTGGCATGGATCTACGATTGCATACATTTCTATCTGTTCTTCTCACACTTTTGCTATTTTTGGTAGCAAAGATGAAGAGCTAAGTACATGCAACATATCCTATACACTTATAAGTTTTTCTTACAAGGGACATTAATAAACTATATGAATGCTACAAAAAGATATTGCTAATATTTTTCTGAGAAGCAAATTAATAACAAGTGACTAAAGTATTGGATAAATAAGAATCAAGAAAAGAATGTATTTAAATAATGAGAAAAATGTCTTTAGAATAAAAGGCAAAGAATTTTTCATGGGTAAAAACTAGATAGGAAACAGAAAATAGATAATAGAAAAAATTAAACAAAAAAGACATAGCAAAGTCCTTCAAGGCTCTGTGTTGAGTCTGGTATTGAACTTATAGGTGAACTAGAAGAAGGACACAAAAACTATTTGAACAATACCTTACTAAAGAGGGTTATATGAGATAATCATACCTCTACCAGAAGTTTCTTCTGTAGAACATAACAAGAAGAATAGTAGCATGAACAACACTAATTTCATCAATTTTTTTCTTCTTGGGTCAGTTTTTCAAGGTCACTGGTCTTTTTTCATTTTTTTCCCCTCTAGAGTCTTTACAACTTTTCTTACCATTCATTATGCTTAGTATTCACTGATAGGTAAACCCTCCATGAATTTAAACAATCCCATTTGATCGCCACTGTACATTATGTCAATGTGTTCCACAGTTCAGTGATGTACTTTCTGAAAAAGGCCCTCCTTTTATTGTTTTAAACCTATTACACATTTTTTTCTTGGCTGCCCTGATGTTGTTGGATTATGAGAAACAGTGATCAATTCCTATTCACTTTATTCAGGAATTTATAGACTTTTATCAAAACTGCCTAAATAATTTCTTTTCCAATCTATTTCTTCTGCTCTATTAATCATCTTCTTTTATAGTTTTTGAACTTTTGATTGGCTTTTTTCTACTAAATCTTCTCTGAGACAGAGTGACCACAAAACATTCATGACCGGACATGATTTTTTTCTCATAAAATCATGCTTGGCTGCTACTTACCTTGCCATATTCTACAGAAAATATGTAGATTTTTATATGATCATTTTTCCAAGTACTGAAATTAAAAATAACTGTTAGATAATGCATTGGGTTTTCTTTTGCTGTGTTTGAAAGACAAGAACTAAGACAGTGTGTGAAACCTTACTGATTGATTGTGATGTCTCCCGTTTAATATCTCACAGTTCAAATACTCAGCAATTTCAAATTTCTACTAAACAAAAGTAATCTTCAATCCACCTTTATTCATCGATCTTGAGCTTAGGTTTTTTCTTTTTCTGTCCTAATTGTGCCACCTGTCTGACCACAGCTGACTTTGTTTTGTGAAGATTGCGGTTAAAACCCCACTTATGCCACTTATGTGTTTATCTTCCCCACTCAGTAGCCAACCAGGGTATCTTCCCTGGGTTCTTCCTTTCTCTCTTAAGGCACTTACAGAATGTCTTCTTGTCCATCCTAATGCTTCATGCAAGTGTTACCTCATTTCGTAGCTTTTTGTGTGTGCTTTCTGCTATTATCCACGGATGCTTATCTCTACTTACCTGTCCCTAACAACTTGGCTAAATTTGTCACCCTCTTGACTTCTTTCCTGTGTTGCCAGCTCTTGATCGAGCCACAGCAGTCTCTTACTGCCTTTCATCCTCTGTGCTGGCACAGCTTGCAGTTGTGCCTATGCTATAATTTTCTTCATAGAGCTACCTATTAGATAATATTCCTTTTTATATCGAATTGCTTTGAATGGGACAATGAGTTTAATGATGTCCTCACAATGCAGGGACCAGACAGAGAGATGCAGTCTCAAGGATTTCCTTCCTGAACAAATTTTTGTTTTGTTGAAGGACCCCAGTACCCATTATGTCTGATTTTAGTGCCTACTTACAAAAATCTGCATCTACCTCATCTTTAAAGCAAATTTGTCTATAGACGATCCCTGCTATTACAATTGCCTTTATTACTGTTTAAAGAATTCCTCTAAGTATGTTCGGAATCTCAGAGTTTACATATATATATATCTTTGACATACATGACAACACTTTTTTTTCCTGTAAAAGATGCATATTTTGATAATAATATTCTGATCATGTCAGTATTCCTTTCACAAGACATAAGAGAGCAAATAATGTGAACAATATGAAGACTTTGTAAAAGAGCAAGAGTGTGGTTGTGCATATGGAGTATTTACAACACTAGCTGCCTCCCCTGAAATAATGTATTGTAAATATAATAAGAATTCAAGAATGAACAAGGGAAATGAAACTGTGCATTACACATAGGAACTCTAACTCCCAGACTTTGATAAGAAAAATATTGTTTATGTATGTGTAAGGGGTTTCCCCCTGGTTTCAGTAAGATATCAGTACTTCACAAAGCTACTGAAAGGCTGTTCACAGATGTTACAGCATATGAAAGATGCACCAGCACCTGGAAAGAATTGCAGCATCTCAGCGTCTAGTCAACTGGAATCCCAGAATCATTGTATTTCTACATGGACCGTTTTCTTGAACCTTACTGCAGAACTCAGCTGTTCAAGTCAATCACTTCATTAATTTTATTTCACATGATAAATATTGGTTTTCCCGAATTCAGTTAATATCAGAAACACCATGTATTCAACTCCAGGCTACTCAGCTAACTTCATAAATGGTATTACCTTCAAAAGCCACTGTTCTATTATTGTTGGAATTTGCTGGGAATGTGTCATCATTGCCACTATTCAAGTTCATTCTTTATCCTTTGTGAGACTTCTATAACCTTTGTTAAAAGTCCGCTCATTTTTATGAGTACATATCAACTGTTCTGCTTCACTATCTTTATAGTATGTCACATAAAAGAGCATTAGGACTTTTTGTCTCAGCATTTTGATGAACTGCCTGTAAAATTCTGAAGTTTTCTTCCCATTTTTTATGTACAGAAGCTTCTTGATTACATTTCAATAATACCATAAATGTTAAAATCTAGCCTGAAGATAGTGCTTTGTTTTGTTTCTTGTTCAGATTTTAGCATCAGAAATAAATCCTGAAATTATTTGACAGTTATCTCTTTAACACAATACTCACGTTTGATATAATGGCATCTTTTCTTACAATTTTTCAATAATTCTTTGTCTGCTAACATCTATATAACATTTTTCTCCCTGAGAAACTTTTCAGAAACAAAGTAAATTTTTATCTTTAAATAGTTCACATTCCAGGTCACAATTACTATAATTAAAGCAGAAAATAAACAACCTAACAGCTTTATAAAAATATAACAAAATTCAAAACAGAAATGATAGCAGGTGAAAAAAGGAAAACCAAGTGATCAGCAATTAAAACTCATATTCTATAAAAAAGAAAGTGAAGGCTATTGTATTTCTTGATTAGCTAAGTTGCATTTATGGATGAGAAGTTCTGTGTCAGCATTTCAGGAAAACTTTATGAAAGAGTGAGCTCAAAGTATATTATAAATTATTTTAGGATCTCATATGAAGATCCTAATAATAAACTTTCTTTTCCAAAGAAAAAGTCCAGTGTCTGCTACTGTTTGAGTTCAATTTCTAATAAGCTCTTCAGCATTAATGGAGAAGAGAATCACATTCCATATTAATGGATCCCAGAAGTGCTATTTGATGACAAATGTGCAAGTAGTTTTATCTTTTGGGCAGAGTAGCTGAATTTGTTTGACTTGGCATTTAAAGAACCAAGATCTGCTGGTAGCCTGAGTGCATTAAATGACATTAGTACTGAAAACAGTAATCTGTGAACATCCAGAGAACAAAATCCAGGGCTACCAACAAAAGCAGAAGAAGACATAGCACATAGCTGGGTGTGCATTCCTTACGGTTATAAATATTTTTTTGAGGACTTGCACAGCCCTGTCAAAAGGCAGTAAATGGAGAATCTTGGCAGTGTATGTTTCTAAGGTTGCTCTTCAAGAAACAAGTAAAGGAATCTCAGCTACATACCAGTAGGTAGCTCTGAACTGTGTTTTCATGCCATGAGATTCAGGCAAACCTTTCCAACCTCAAATATAATCCAGGAAAAAAAAAAAGTACTCATGTAAACTAATCACACCAAACAGGAACCCCAGTCTCCTTTTCTCACATCAAGCTTCATGTAGCTCCCTTAAACTTCCTAAAGCATAAATTTGGATTATTCCATATTATTGAGTGTATTTATTCACAGTTACACAATTTTAAAGGTTAGAGAACTATTTAACTGTAGCATTATTTTAATTTTTTTTTCAAAATGCCGCTTCCTATCAAAGGACCATTTTAAAAATTGTTGCATTTGTTCATCATTTATTGTCATTGTATTGAGTTGGTTTGGTTTTCATTTTTTCCCCCTAGAGTGTCATATTCTAGCTTACAGAGGTAACTCCATTTTAGGAAGTTTTCTAATTCAGATAAAATGTTTTGCCTTTAAATGTCACTGCAAGTGCTGTGGCTGCTGTGGCTTTATGCTCAGCCAACTACATCCAGTCACAGATTCTCATTTCTAGAGGAAAGCATTCATACAGTTTGCCAAAACTCTCTGTCCTGAGCTTCTCGTGAACCCATCTGTGCATTTAATGCATATAGTCCCCAGTTTACATCATTTAACTTTGGAAAGGACCACTTTATTTTTTTGCCATGTCAAATAATATATTTTTCTCCTTTGTAACACTTCATTTAACAAACAGAATTAATCTCTAGAACTGGGCTGTGCGTGGCCCCAGCTCAGGAATGCTGGAGCACTTGGAGACTTGTGTCTTTGCTGTAGCACTGCAGTTTCAAAGGTAGCAAGTGGGATCCTTGCTGACTCCCCCCTCTCTCTGGAGGGGATGAAGGCAACCAAAAAATAGTATGGGAAGGCTGTGAACCAGGAAAATCTAATTTCAGATGATGGAGTATTTGGTGACCCAGGTTCAGAAGGGCCATAGGTTCACTTTGGCTCACCCTGGTCCTGGTGACCTGCAGGGCTACAAACCTCATTTTCTGCCCTGGGACTTTTTTGAATAGGGGACAGAAGTACAGAAAATTACAAGAGTGGGAAATGTTGGAATTAGGAGTGGATTTGAGCTTTTGAATTACTGAACTTGCAGGTAAAAGATGAAATTGGGCTGAATCTTTGCTATGTTTTGGTATTCATTTTTCTGTGTTTTAATCAATATCATGGTGGTTTTAGAATGTTTATTTTGGAAATAATCTTTGTTTTAATGAATACGTGAATTAATGGGTAAAATGAAATATTCAGATTCATATTATTTTCAACTATCTGGTTTATATAAGTTTTGCCAGCTGATATACAGCATGAAGTACATGAGTAAACGATAGCGACATTTTTCTTCCCATACAGCTTTATACTTTTCTTTCTTGAGATATTTTTGCAGTCACGCTGCGATTAACATACAGTAGTAGAACAGCATTCATATATATTTAGCAGGCCTCATTTAAGTTGATATAAAAATCATTGTTCCTTGAGATTACATTGGAAAGAAGTTTTACTGCCAATGTGGAGGAATGAAGGCAGTATTGTGCTGGGAAGAAAGCAGCATACATAGTTATTTCTAGGTAAGCAGATAGCTATCCTAATAAATAATATCATTGAAATATCAAGGCAAGTCCATTGAGGCTCTTGAGAAATAACAACGTGATGCCATCAGAATGTGAGATTACTGAAAAAGCACCACATCACTTTGCAAGTGAAGCTCATTTCCAACCAAAATACCATGGAGCTGCCATACCAAATGATGTTACTGATGGGTTTTTGGCCTTCCTGGACCTCAGCTGCACAGATACTGGTTTCTGCCACCAGGTACCATATATACATGTACAGTTAAATTACATCTCCCATTTTAATTGTATGCAATATCTTTTTTGACTATTTAAAAAATGCTTTGTGCTGTGTATGCTTTTCAGCTTTGCTGTGTGTGAGTATTTTATTAGAACATTAACTCAGCTTACTTAAGAATTACTGGGTAGCAAATGCACTGGTGAGGGAATTTAGATGTGGTGGGGTGTTAATTTATTTTTCAAAGAATGTCCTATGCTGCAATTTACTATTATTTTGTCTAATTATTCCTGTTTGAAGGCTATTAGTCATACTTTGCTACAGACTACCCTTGCAGATTTCAAGTACTTACAAAAGTAACCCTGTAATTTCAGGAGCAAAGCACGTTCCTTTAGTTATGCATGTGCTACATGATGGAAATTATTTTCATACATTCCCTTCTGTGTTTTTATTTCTAATTATGATTTCAATGGATTTTTTTCTTAACCTAATTTCTCAGTTATAATGACCTATATTTATCATTTGCTGTGGAGCCATGATGGTCTTCTTTTAATATTCCAGCTATATCTAGGAATTCAGTAATTGCAGTCATTCACTAGCCACAACTTTTCTGCTTTCACAGTAGCTCTGATCATTTGAAATGTGTTTCCTTGAGGATAATTACAGTATTAAAAATATCTTAGTTAAAGCTCATGACTCAGGTTTTTTACCAGCTTCAGATCTTCAGGGATACCCTTTGCTGATTCAGTAGCACGTGAACTCTGTAGTATTCAAATTACTGTCTACAGATGGATAAACGAGTATTCGGTCCAAAAGACTTCATCCACCTGCCTTAAATACTCAGGATCTTTATCCAAACACAGGGAGATACCTCTCAGAAGGAAATTACCAAAAGCTTTAAGATAGCACCTATCTCTCTAGCTTATTAACTTATTCCTATTTTAGGAATAAGTTCTTTACTATGAAGGTGGTGGAGCACTGNNGAGACCCCTTCCCTGGAGACATTCAAGGTGAGGCTCGACTGAGCAACCTGGTCTAGTTGGGGGTGTCCCTACTGACTGTGGGGGGGTCGGACTAGATGACCTTTGAAGGTCCTTTCCGGCCCAGATGATTCTATGATTCTATGATTCTATACAAAGCTCATATTTCCTAATAGGGCAATTCAGTTTTCCACACTCCCAGAAGGAGCTGCCTATTACCAGCCCAAAAAGGAGCCCAAGAATGGGATGATCTGAACCGTACATAGACACAGCCCTGCACAGGGCAACCCAAAGTTCCGACTTATAATACCAGACCATAATTTATATTGGCTTTCTCCCAACATGGGAGACAGAGGTAGCAATGCTTGCCTGTAAAAGAAGATCTCATCTTCAATGCATTTTCAGTCAATGAAGGCTGGGGAGCAGGCACACTGGTGCCTACAGATGCTGGCAAGAAACACTTCTCCCTTATTCCTATGAAATTAATTACTTACAGACTTTCCAATCTAATTTTAGGTGATGCAAAAAAATAGTATGATTGTGGATCTAGGTTATTTAAACACTTTGGAAATTATTGCCATATGTTTACATGTATGTACAAGCAATGACTTTGAACATATCATTTTATTTCTTCCTTAGTGTACCTAAATGCTTTTGCTTTCTCATTCTCTGAGCACACTGGGAGCTGTTTGCTGCAAAATCCAATTCTTTATTACATGAGACTACAGCTAATTCAGGGACCATCTGTGTGTACTTATAACTTAAATCATTCCTTTCAATGTGCATTATATTGCACTTGTCAAAGTTCAATTTCATCTCCAGTGCTGTTGCCTGTTTACCTAGTTTTGCTCCTTCCCAATGGAGCTCGCCAGATTCCTTCTGAGTTTGCACATAAATAATCTTGAGACAGCAGCATATTTTACAAGTTTTCTGCATTTTGGTGAACCACGGAAAAAGGAGAGTTCCTGCACAGCTACAGTGCAAAGGATGCAGTACTGGAACATCCTCCTACAGTGTTCTTCCCACAGGGACTCACACCACTGCCCCACGAACCATACAACAGCAAAGTGGAATTTCCATCCTAAAGAGATAGTCGGGGGGGAAGGGTCTCCATCTCAGCATCCCTGATGCCCGTGGATCCTAGTTGAGATCTGTGAGGAGAAGCAGGTGTCTGGTCAGATAGCAGGTGGCATTTTGAGTAGTCCACTGAAGATTCACATGACTTACCAAGCATCTTCTGATGGATGACTTCTTTCAGCCAGTGTGACTATAGCACAGAGCAAGATAATTAGCTCTAAGTTAGCTGTCTTAGGCACCAAGAGCAATGATGCCTGAGGCATATATAACCATTTGCCAAAGACTGGGCTGCTGTGAGTATTCTGCTATTGATACCACAGCCAGCTGGACTTAAGGTACTGCAGGTGTATCAGCTGCAACCCATAGGCACAGGCATGTGAGCACTCTTTAACTTGTTTTCTGTAAATTTGCTGTCTTTTCAGAGATGTCAATATCTGTCATTAGGCCCAACCACTCACGGGAGGTAAAAAGGGAAGGGATTAATCTTCCTGAACTCCAACCCCCAAGTGCATTCAGCTGGAGCTGCAGTATTGTCTGCCGGTTCCTCTGCACCCTGTGCTCTCTCTTGTCAACTCCTTGGGTCTTATCACACAGTTTTGTAGCCTTTGGGAATTTCCCGGAAATTCCCAGTTCTCCTGTGGCTTTAAATTTTTCACAATGTGAATATTTCTTTGTCACATGAAGAGCTGTAAAATGTTAAAACTAGAGCCACAAGCACTGGGGAGGGAAGAAAAGACTAGCATTTATGATTACTAATGACACGTTGGTTTTAAAAGCTTGAATTACAATTACCAAAAATTTATCACTGCTAAATGTAGCCCCAGACCAGAACTAGAGACAACTTAGGCAGGCAGTAAATCTTGTGGTTGCTGTCAGCTGCCAAACTGCAGGGATGCCCCTGTGTTCTCATGCTGAATCCTGGTCTCCTCTGAGAAAATGTCCTGTAGGGTTCACCAGCAGCTGGAGAAAGGAGGAGACAAAAAGTAATCAAGACAGGAAACAAAATGGCTTCATGTTAGGTGTGAAAGCTGAGAAAAAGGAGGAAATGGGAAAATGGCAGATCAGCAGGCGCTCTGAGAAATGGAAGAACATAAGCAACGAATGAACGTGGTCACCAGGGTAGGAAATGGTGAGGAATGAGTATAGAAAAGAAGGGTGGGAACATCCCTGCCTTCTAGGCAGAACCATTAGTGCTGTTTCCCATCTGACTGTTTGTCCTCTCCCACAGAGTCTTGATGAACAGGAATCTGCCAGATGGTGATCTGAGGTGAAGGAAAGCAAAATACTCATGTATCTCTCCAGGGGCTTTTTGCACTTGGAGAGAAAGGACAGTCAGGAGAAATCCTTTGGGAGAGGGAAGGAAATATTGACAAGAGTTTACCTGGAGTGTTGTTTCTCTCTCTCATCTGTTTAGGCTGCACATACTTAGCAACAGAATCTGTGCCTCTGTATCTGCACAATGCCTGTCATCTTTCAGGAGCTTCAGTCAATAAAAGAAAGAAAATACAGTGAAAAAATGAAAAGCAGAAAGCATATTTTTTGTGTACTCAAGAAACTCAAGAAAAACTTACTGAACGATAATTTATCTATATTTAAGGGCATCATTCTTCCAATATGATTGCTGGGTGTCTTTAGCTGTCTTAAAACCTGAAAGATGATTTTATGGAACACAGATTTTTAGGTTTATTTTTTGTACAAGTGAATTATACGAATATAAATGTGCAATGAATGCCACACCAGTACCCTGTTTCATTTAAAACTCATTGATTCTCTCTGTTATGCAGCTTTCCTTTCCTGGTTACTGGGAAGAACCATACAGAGGCAAGTCGTGAAAGGCAGGAGGAAAGTACAGGGAACAAATACTCTCAGAAAGGACAGAAAAGACAAGTAGAAAATTAGACACAGAAACGAGTGGAAAAGGTGGTAAAGAAAAGGAAATGAAAACCAAGCCCAACAAGAACTACTTACCTGCATAAAGTTAATCATATTTATAATATTTTTTTCTGAGAAACAGTAATTTTTCTAAGTAAATTGCACAATATTTTTGTGCATAAAAATATACCCTGTTATTGCAGTATTCTGCCAGAGGCCTGTATAAGCCTGCTAACACTATTTCTCTTCTGTGCAAATCTTTTCTTAAATATTATTTTATATCATCTCAGTAATAATCACAAAAAATCAGCAAAATGTGAGGTGTATTAATTAATGCATCTTCTACTAGCATGTAAAAACTGTATTTATACAATTTATTGGGTGCTGCTGAGGCTGTGATCCAGCGTTTTACCATTAAAAGCAAATCTGTAGCATTTACTGACATATAAAAGTGTGGTAAAATTCATTTGTTGATATATATGCTGTTTCTAAGAGCCCAGAGTCAGCCTGTAAATCTTCAGTTTTCTGGTAATTCTGATTGTCAAACATGGCACCCTTGTCAGACAAAGCGTTTCTCTCTGCAGCCACAGAGATCTGCAGAACTATTAAGGCTTCCCAGGCTTCCTAAAAATTTTAGGCAAAGTAAGATCTTCCCAAATAAGTGTATGCTTATTAAAGGCATGATAATCTACATAAAACTGGAGGTTATTGCAGTGCCTTGACTACAGTGATGCAGTTCTCACTGGAGGGACTTTTCTTTTAACTCCAATTTCATGCATTTTTCAGCAGAAAACAATGAGGGAAATGTATTTACCAGCTGTAAGTTGTAAGAGGAGCTTACAGTATTCGGAGTTAATGTCTAACACAGTTCTGATTATGAGGTAAATGCTAATAACTTACAATGCACTCAAAATGCCACTGCATTACTCTGCTTGTTCATGTGAGATAATTATAACAAATGGGAGAGCTTTTCAGGTGAAAGGGTTGCTCAGCTCATCTCCTCTAGTGCACGGCTATAATTTTAAAGCCCACATGTCATAGTTTTATCTCATTAGATAAATTAGTAATAAATAAATAAATCCATCACTGACTTAGGTTGTAACCTTAGGAAAGTTTCTGCTGCCTTTACTTCTCTTTTTTTTAATCTTCTTTATCAATCTCATTAGATTTCCAAGGCAGGGACTATCTCAAAATGTATTTTGCTCTCAGCTATGGCTCAGTATAAAAGACCTTGATCTCATTTAAAATCTGCTCACTACTGTAATATGAAAAGTAATGTTAATGAATAGCTCAAAAATAGTAGTATCTCTATTGCTGACACTGGAGACTATTCTACAGACCAATACTTCCTACCCAAAGAAAGTTTTCCTTTTTCATGTTTTATCACACTCCTTTCTTTCTCTGCACAACTCTATCTGTTCTCAGCTGTTCTCCTGAATGCTGTCCTGAACACTCCTTCTCTACCTCAAAAGTTCACTCATCAAAGATTTATAAATTGGATTAATGTTTCATCACCTCTTAAGTTAAATACACAGATTTTCCTTTCTAAATCCTTCAAATCCCCCCCAGCCCCTTGATTTCTTTTTGCAGTTTGCCTTTGGCCATCCAGTATTTCATGCAAAGATACCTTTTTCCTACAGACAGCACGAATGACATATCGCCATGGTAATTGATGGCCCTAAAAAATTGCTTCACAAAGAACTGAAATAGCAGAGCATTCTTATTTATCCTGAACATATCACACTGCAGGAAAGCGGCATGGTTCCCCAGTGACAGACCATAAACCACACTTCTACCAGTTTTAATACCTTTCTCAGCAGAGCAGCTTCCGTCTTTAATGTTTAAAATAAATGTTTGATATTTAAAGGAAAAGGATTCCTTTTGCCCTTCAGATGCTTAGCCAGTCATAAGGCACAACAGGAACTCCTCTGCCAGCACCGACATCCGGCTCTGGTGCTGCTGGTGCCACAACTTATTACCCTTTACAGAAAGATGAGAACTGCTAGCAGCAGTCCAGGAAGGCTCAGTCTTCCCCCACCTTTTAAAGGCTTTGATTCAAAATGCAGTTCATTTTGAATGAACTCCTCCTAAATGTTTTTTCCCATGCGGATGTGTACCTAAATTGCTATGCCAAGCAAAAAATGAAAAAAAATGTTTTCTTTTCTTTTTTTTTTTTTTTTTGAGGGGTGGGGGTGGGGTATGAATACAGCACACATTTTTCAAATAAAATACTCCAGAACACTGTATTAAGTGAAAAACTTTTTTTTTCACACAGAGCTATTTTCTCGAGATCAAATTCTGTTTCCAATGAAATTCACAACTGATTACAGTGGGATCAGTATATTGTATTTAAGGCCAGGTACTTAGCTTTTGCATATGCAACAAAATAAGTGGTCCACAACAAGCATTGTATATGTGACCATTTGCAAGCTTCCTTATGGCTCCTAGTATTATTTAGGTAACTCCAAGTTAAAGCTGATAGAACAGGAAAAAAGTCTACCAGAATCCATCTACCTGAAATACTTAGCGAACAACAATCACAATCTGTCTAAAAAACAAAATGAGAGAAAATCCAGCTTCATCTTCCTGTAGAGTCATTTGACCCATTCTAGTCACTTTTGCTTCCATTCAGTTTCTCTTTTTTTCTTTCCTTGTCACTCCACCTCCTCCATTCTCTCTCTCTCTCCCCCTCCTCCCATTTATCTTGTCTTAATTCTTACATAGGAATATAAATATCCTTCTGCCCTTAGATAAGAGACAAGGGTATCTTTTCTTTTCCTAAGCACATTTTTGCTGAATAATAGAAATTCTGTTCTCATATAGTTCAATATTGGCTTTCCATTGATATTATCTCTGAGATTTCTAGAGACTCCAGCTCTGAAGAGTAGCACCTGGACCATTTCTATGCTTATGGTAGCACTAGTGACCAGGAAAGTTACAAAAACAGAGCAGCCACTGTCAGTGGTATTCAGCTGACTAAAGACAAGTGTCAAATAATGAGATACCTTGAGGTATCTGAGACATCCACAGTGTTGCCAGACATGACAGGGCACAGCAACCTTCCGCCTGCATTTGTACAACAGAGTCAAGCCTTAGGTACCACTGTCCACGAAAGGTGAACTGCTGTATGAGATCTGTTCCTAGAATGGAGTATGTCCCTGATGGTTATTACCGTTATTTAAGGGAGCTTAGATGCCATAAGTGTCATATAGACACCTACATATATATGCTTAGATTTAAATATCTTGGTTTAGAGCTGAATTTTATTTATATGGTTTTGATTGGCACAAGTGGCACTGTGATCATTGTCGTATAATACTATTCCCTAAGGATTTCTTATTACTTGATAACAATTTTGATGTCAAGGCAAGGCAGGCTTTTAAGAAGATAAAAAAAAAACAAAAAACAAAACACAAAACCAAGTAAAACCCCAACAACCTGCTACTTAAAACTCATTTCTAAGGTAAAGAAGTGTTTACAGTCAGTTTAGAGATACACAACCAACTAGGCAAGGTATGGGAACCAGTTAATATCTTCAGTTTGCCAGGCTAAAACCTATGAAGAGAATGATCTTACCATGGCAGTGAAGCCTCCCTGTTGGGGCACAGCATGAACTGTAATTCAGAAGTCTTCTGAGTATTAGCAGAGATAATCTAGATTAAAGTAATTACTATTAGTCTCATGCTCAATATATTGAGGCTGCAACATGTATGGGATTATTGCCCTGCTGAGTTTGAGACAGGAGCGTAAATAGCCTTTTAAAAAAAATAAACTTTAATTATTGCAGTTCAGAAAAAATTGACTGGCTTTAAAGAACTCTAATTGAAAGATTCTGGTTCCATACACCACTTAGAACATAGCAGAGCTTGTCTGGAAACATTGTGTTTCACCAAAACAACAACACTACATTAAAATCAGTACTGTAACTGATGTTATTCTAATTACATACTGGAGGTCAGCTAGCCACAGACCTTTACAACCTAACAACTAGACCAGAAGTCCTTGGCTTGCAGCAAAACCAACTCAAGATTCAATCATCTCACACTACTACAGAAGATTCAAATGTCTTCAGATTCCAGAAGGTCTTGAGGCAGAAAAACCTGCCATGGTGCCTTACATTATGGCCATTTCCGACTCTTCATGCCAGTGTCAGCTTTGATGCTCTATGTTCTTGATAATACAAAGTGTTGAGAAATATGAAATAATGTTTAATCAAAGAAGTGCTTAAAATTTAATCTGCATTTGATTTACCTGCATAAAGCATTGGAAGAAAGTCCATAATGTTGGCCATGTTGATGCATGAGCAGTGTCTTCTTCACGGAAGCAGAAACATGTAGCTTTTATACACAACAGGAAAAGGACACTTTTGTTGATATAAACCACTGCCTCCAATGTTTTACAAAAGCAGCTACTCTGCTTCAACCAGTTAAATTCCTTGAGACTGAAATTGTAAAAAAAGTATTCAATCTGGGGCACAGCAAGACAATTTAAATGTTCAGAATTTAGGGTTTGCAGAATAGCAACAGATTTCTACCTTCCCTCATGTCAGCAGTTTTCGGTAGCACTTATAACTTTACTTGCACAGCCCAGGACCACATCAATAAATAAAAAAAATATGGCACACAATCGGGGACTGTACATTTAGGAAGAAAATGCTTCTGAGATTATGTTATCTTGATTGTGTTTTCAGTGTCTGAAGTGGGGCATTTCAAAGAGGAACCAAAAGGACATGTATAATGAATGATATCCTGAAAATTTCATGAAATGTGTTTTTTGATGGAGAAAACTGGTTTATTTGTGACTCTGTCTGATCTGACACCACACGTCTAAAGCAATTTTAATGCAATCAGTGAAGTTTTCAACTGTGTAAAGCTAACACGGTCTTAAGATTGGAACCATCTTGATTAAATCATCTTTAAAATCATCTTTGCTTTATTTTATCTGTCTCTACAGTGCTTTTTGAGGCTTAATTTCATCAATAAATTAGCACTGATCACAACTGTATTTTGATTAAAAACAAAAACACATTCAGACTATGTGAGATGACGTCATGTACAAATTCTATTAATGGAAGCCAGTCCTGCTGAATCCTCAAATAAGACAACAATTAAAGTATAATGTATTGTTCTTTTAGGCTTTTACACAATGGAGGTTGTTACCAGCACTCCTTCAGTTTTATCAGATAATTTATGGGGAAAAGATGGAAAGTGAGAAATGGTTAATAATAAGGAAATGAGATAATTAATACAAAGAACTAAAGCCTTTTGAAACCAGTTTCTGTGTTAATCACTCTTGATCCCCACAGGCTTGCAAATATACAGAAGTTTCACACAATAGTCTCACCAATCAAGGAGAAGTAAAGGCATGGTACCTCAGTTTCTCCTTTACTCCTCATGGCTATGGGGCCCATGCAGCAGGCCTAGGATGCAACATCTGCTATAAAGTCTACCTTCAATAAAATTGTATGTTCCATCCCATTTCATTGATGTGGGTCAGGCCTCAGACAATGTCTGTGCCAAAAATGGGCAAAAATTAAAGAACTGGCTGAAATTTACCTGAGTGTATCGGGAGAAGCAAAGAAAACAGTGATGCAATCTCAGCCTCTTTGACATAAAGCTTGTGGTCCTTCTTAAACACAGGAGGATGCATACAAAGGATGATTTTAGACACTGTCCCTTGGCACAGGCTACTCATTGACCTGGGTACAAAACCCATTGTGCCATTTTGACAAAGGTAACCAGCAAGTATTGATTTCTTTTAGATGTGATCTTGCTATCTTAATCTCAGCCACGGACACCTGTAAATTAGAATACCAAACCCAAGCATTACCTGAGTCTCCACCACATTAACATGGTGCTGGAAAAACTGCATCAGAGCTTTCAAAGACAGTGCAGCATGCCTTTGCCTGCAAAGCACATGCTAGCAGTCTCATGGTCTTCCAACTGTTTCCAAGATGTGGAGCTGTGAGCCCTGCATTTCTTGATAGCATAGAAAACACCTGTTTGAAGAACACTTCATTTCCTTTGGATGTACTTACAGAGGTGAGATTAGCTGAGTGACTCAAGCTATTTGATTTTTATTTTATGGGAAAGGGCATCATCAGAAGGGCATTTCCCATGAAGCGTGGAACAGATCTCACAGAGCTGCTTTGAGATCTTTTCATGCATGCAGAAGCTATTGATCTGGCAACTCTGGGGGAAAGCTTGCAGTTTCGGTGAGAGGTAGAGTTTCTTCTGTTGCTTTTCCTTATTGGCGGGATGACTGATGCCTTTATTTATATTTGGGTTTTTTGTTTGTTTGAACGTTTGTAAACAGCAACTGTAATTACAGGTCTATTAAATTAAAGTCCATAGAGGGTTTATATTGATATTTTTATTACAATTTAAATCAAAATAACTGCAGATCTGTCTAATTTTCTGAACTATACAGTTAAGCATGAAATCCAGATAAATTCCAATAATAACTGCAGCACAAAGGAATACCAGCCACTCCAGCCAGGAAGTCAGCTTCATTGGAGCCCCAACTTAAATACCTTTATGCAAATGCACGTAGCATGGGGAATGATTTAATCCCACCCAGCAACTAAGTACCACATAGGCACTCGCTCATTCTCCCCTGGAAGGATGGGGGAGAGAATCAGAAGAGTAAAAGTGAGAAAACTCGTGGGTTGAGATAAAGACTGTTTAATTAGTAAAGCAAAAGCCATGCACACAAGCAAAGCAAAATAAGGAATTCATTCGCAACTTCCCACCAGTAGGCAGGTGTTCAGCCATCCCCAGGAAAGCAGGACTCCATCATGCGTAGCAGTTACTTGGGAAGACAAACACCAGAACTTCCACCACTATCTATTTCTTCCCCCAGCTTTATATACTGAGCATGATGGCACATGGCACAGAATATCCCTTCGGTCAGTTGGGGTCAACTCTCCCAGCTGTGGCTCCTCCCAGCTTTTTGTGCACTCTCAGCCCACTCACTGGCGGGGTGGTGTGAAGGGCAGAACCTGCTGCTTAGCAACAACCAAAAACATTAGTGCACTATCAACACTATTCTCATCCCAATCAAAATCGCAGCACTATACCAGCTGCTAGCAAGAAAATCAACCCTATCCCAGCTGAAAACATAATATCTTATTGATATAAAAGCATGTCAGGTTGTTTTCTATATATGGTTTCAACCTTCCTGCCTCCTCAACTATGTACCTAAATATCACAAATTTCAGGAAAAAATGTTGCAGTATTGATTTAGTTGTTCTGATTCATATTCAGAAATTCATCATTAATTTTACTAGGGATTGGTTTGCTCTGATTTTTTAGCTTCTAAAATATGTTTAGTGGAGGGAAAGGGGTGTTATATGTAAATTTAATGTATCTAGTCTTTCACCACAACATTGATCAAATGATGATTTCTATAGCTCAGATTTTCCTGTCTCTTTGTTGTGACAGGTGAGGTTTGACTTTTAAATGGGAGGTGATAATGTGCTAATCACATCAGTCCATTCAGTTAGTTATTTCATAAAACTATTTTGATGACTAATCACTTTTACTGTGTCAAAATGAATCCTACTCAGTTTGAAAGGTACTGTACAGGCATAGTAGTAATGGATTAAAATTACGTGTGGATAATGAGCTCAAAATTTTTAAAATGCTGAAAGAAACATTATTGCTCTACACAGTTTGTAAACTACACATATGTCTATGCATAACAATAAGGAAACACATGACTGGCTCCTGAAGTCTAGTCATTAATAACACATATTTTATTATTCTTTTCATAAACCAATATAGCTCTATCTTAAAGTCAATTAGGTTTTATACCCTTACTCTTCTAATTGGAAGTGTGTTCCAGAGTTTTGTTTCTCTCATAGTTAAAAATCTCCTCATATCCAGCCTAATTGCATTCATAGCTAGTTTATATGCATATATTCTTGTGTCAGCACTATCCTTTACCATAAATAGTTTTCCCCTTCCTGATGCTTACCCGTCAAGGATCTTTAGAGAGCAGTCACATCCTCTGTTAGACTTCATCTGACAGACTATACAAGCAAAGCTTTCTTAGTAACTTTTGATAAAGAGGCTCTCCATTCTATTGATCATCCTAGTAGCTGTTATGTTTCTCAGCTGATTTTGATGCATTTTTTAAAAAAAATAACCTCAAAAATCTGTAATATTTTAGGTGGACTTTCTCCAGCATCTTGAACAATCACTAATACTTCTATGATCCTGCTATATCTCACTATTGCATTTTACTTCTCCCATTTTATTGCTAATTATGATTTTTATCTATTGATTAGCACAGTAGATTACTAGTCTCTACTGTTAACAGGACTTTCTCTTAGTTTGTATGTATACATCTGTGTTTTCCCTAAAATCACTATCACATTTGCTGTGATTAATCACTAAAATCAATGCAGAATATGTCTCTCTCTACCTGATTTATAGATAATTCAACTCTACACTAATCTGATGATAAGAGCCCAAAGCAATATTATTTAATGGTTTTGTTCCAGAGATTCCAGGTTCAAAACTCCTGAGCTTTACCAAGAGGACTTCACAGATGATTAGCAATAGTTAAACCCACATTCAAGTTTTTGAAATGTCTGATCGGTACCGCAGTTAAAGATATGACGATTCACCCTGTAGATGGACTCTAGCAAACTCAAGTAGGCCACGTACTATGGGAACATGGAGTTCAAACAGCAAAATCCACCTGGTATCTTGGGAAGAACATTCTGCTCTGTCTTGGAGAGAGCAAATGGAAAATTTGTTGTAAAGAGAAAGCAATATAGAAATACTCTTAGGCATCAAATTTCGGTCAAAATTTCATGGCGTGAATCTGGACACCTTAGATATATGTAAAAATGCCAGTAACAAAGCTTAGGCAGATGGACTTAGTATAAAGTATAGGTCAGAAAGATAAAACCATTTATAATTTGTATATATATATTGCTTTCATTTTAGAACAATATTGCAACTGGAGAAAGAATTTTGCCAGAAAATGTTTTGGCTGAAAAACTGGGGTAGACCTGAAAAACCTTTAACGGCTAAACTGTAATGTGCCCTTGATTTAAAAAAAATCTGACTCAGTGCAAAACAAAATCACGAGCCACTGAAATTCCTACAATTAAAAGTGATTGCTTTTGCAATGAATCTCTTCACCACTCTGTACACAGGCAGTTACTTCAAGAGTTCCATCAGTTTGAATGAGTTCTCAAGCAGCTGTCACTCATCTTTAGCCAATTTTTCCTTGTCACATACAAAGATCTCTGACACCAGAACTGGAATGACTGTCATTAGCAGTTATGCAAACCACATGGATTTCTTGTAATGTTTTTAGGTGAAATTCCTGTAATGTTTCTTGAACTTACGCAGGCTGGTGCTGTGGGATAGTCTGCGAATACTCAGGACAGGTCCTGCACAGCTGGATTTTCCCACACAGCCTTGCAAAGCAGCACAGCTGAGTTTTATCACTGTGTGAGAACCTCCTGGAGGAAGGATGGGCTAGGGGCACACCTCTGCTGTAAAATCCCTGTGTGACCACGATCAAAACCAGTCTGTCAAGCGGAGATGAAGCAGTGATGATACTTCAGCACGGAGCTGTGGATACACTTTACTGAATGATGGTGGGATGTTTGCATGGGGATCATACAGGGAGAGCTTTGCTCATGGCTAGATGCAAATCAGCTCTGATCTAGAAGCATTTAGCCATGGTAAAAGGGAAAGCTACCTTGGGGTACTGCTTGGGTCCAGGCAACTCAGAACACAAGTGATGGAATTTATAACTGTCCAAATCTATCAGGCAGAAAGTTGCACATCTAAGAAGACAAGTTCAGAGGAATTTATGCCTTCACTTCTATTATAAGTCTGATTAATATTTGTGAGTTTTGAACTATTCTGATATATTTAAAATGGTAAAACTGGCTTCTAGGATATATAGAGTTATACCAAAACAAATGTATAGCCTTTTCTCATTTGATGAAAATTTACTGCTAAAAAGCACCTCATGGTGGTGTAAGAGTGTCTACCCTAACTCTTTAGTTGGAATTCTGATGTTTTAAAAATCATAGCTTCTACTCTGTGTTCATAATGGTAAGGCTTTATACACAGATGATAAAGCAAAATACTCCCTTTCACACTGATTTCCCAAGGAAGTGTTCTGATGGGCAAAAGAAACAAAGCTCTAGAAAGTCAGTTGGAACTGTTCTACAGATTAATGAACTTCCCTCAGACAGAAGTAACTTTCAATTATAGCTTTTCTGTAATACTTTTCTCTGTTATTTTTGAAATATACTAATCCACTCAACTCCTATTGGCTGTAGAGGAACTGGGTCAGGAAAATCAGTGTAACCATCTGCCATCTCACCACCTCTCTTGTTTTTCTGAGTTGCAAAAGAGGATTCCCTGAAGGCAATACCCTATACTTTCCTTTATTGCTAGATAGGAAAGTGGAATGACTGAAGAGGTAAATAAATATCAGCATTTCAAGTAGCCTTCTACAATGGAGTGGCTGCATCAGTGGACAAGGGAAGAGCTATGATGTTTTCTATCTGGACCAGTCTAAGAGCTTTTATATAGTCCACCATATCAAATGCTAAATTGGAGAGATTTGAGTTTCACAGATGGACTGTTAGATGAATAAAGAATTGGCTGGATGACCGCACACAGATTTACAGTCAATGGGTCAATGTCCAAGTGAAAACCAATAATGAGTGGTGTCCCTCAAGGGTCTGTACCAGGACCAAAATATTTTAATAACTTCATCAATGAGATAAACAGTGGAATTGAGGGCACCTTCACCAAGTTTTCAGATGATATGAAGCTGAGTGATGCAGCTGGTTTTCTTCAGGAAAGGAATGCCATCCAGATTGACTTTGGCAGGCTTGAGGAGTGGGCCCATGTGAACCTCATGAAGTTCAACCAGTGCAAGTTCCTGCGCCTGGATCAGGGCAATCCCCAATATCAATACAGACTGGTGAGTGAATGGATAGTTCAGCCCTGTGGAGAAGGACTTGAGAATACTGGTGGATGAAAAATTGGATACAAACCAGTAATATGTGCTCACATCCCAGAAAGTCAACCATATCCTGGGATGCATAAAAAGAAGTGGAGACAGCAGGTCAAGGGATTCTGCCCCTCTACCCTGCTCTGGTGAGAACCCACCTGTAACACTGTGTCCAGTTCTGGAGTCCCCATTACCAGAAAGTTCTGAAGCTGTTGGAGGAGGTTGAGAGGAGGGCTACAAAAATTACCAGAGGGCTGGAACACCTCTCTGAAAGAGCTAGGGTTGTTCAGCCTGCAGAAGGGAAAGCTTTGGGGAGACCTTATTGCAGCATTTAACTGCATAAAGGGTGCTCATAAGGAAGATAGAGAGTCATTTTACCAAGGCCTTTAGTGACAAGACAAGGAGTCACCTGGCCATCTGGAGTACTGTGTCCAGTTCTGGGCTCCCCAGTTCAAGAAGGACAGGGACCTGCTGGAGAGGGTACAGCAAAGGGCCACAAAGATGATTAAGGGCCTGGAGCATCTCTCCTATGAGGAAAGGCTGAGGGACTTGGGTCTTTTTGGTCTGGAGAAGAGAAGACTGAGAGGGGATCTGATCAATGCTTACAAATACTTAAAGGGAGGGTGTCAGGAGGATGGGTGCCCAGTCATTTCTCAGGGGTGCCCAGTGGCAGGTCAAGAGGAAACGGGCACAAACTTGAATATAAGAAGTTCGACCTAAACATGAGGAGGAACTTCTTTACTGTGAGAGTGTTGGAGCACTGGAACAGGCTGCCCAGGGAAGTGGTGGAGCCTCCTTCTCTGGAAACATTCAAAACCCGCTTGGACAAGTTCCTGTGCAATGTGCTCTAGGTAGACCCACTCTGATGGGGGAGTTGGACTAGATGATCTCCAGAGGTCCCTTCCAAACCCATATGATTCTATGAATAGCAGTTTTAAACTGAAAGAAGGTGGATGTAGACCCCTCTACAATGAGGGTAGATTTTTTATACCCTCATTGTAAAAAATGTATAAGGAAGACATTTTTTACAATGAGGGTGTTGAGATAACAGAACAGATTGCCCAAAGAAGTTGTGGATGCCCAATCCCTGGAAGTGTTCAAGGTCAGGTTGCACAGGGCTTTAAGCAACCTGATCTAGTTAAAGATATCCCTGCCCATGGCTGAGGGTCAGACTAGATCATCTTCAAAGGTCTCTTCCAACCCAAGCCATTCTATGATTCCACAATTTCAAAGATTGTTCTGTTCTGCTTCTGGAAACATAAATGGCATATTTTTTGACCACCATTATATGTCTGCACAGATGTTGTAATTAAAAGAGGACAGACTGTACAATTCATAATCAGATTGATCTTTGGTAAATTGTTTTCTTTGGCAGTGTCATAAAGTTCAGTCTTCAAGCAAGGTAAAGCTCTAGGAATCATTTATTTACAGTGAGCATCTCTTCTGTGCTATAATTAAAAACTAGTAATTAGGCTTATGATACATCATTACTTGTGCTTTGAATCCTGATCACAGCACCACACTCTTCACTGGTGTTTTGATCTTTTCTTTCCCTGTTGTAAGCAACACTAACTACAGTAGGCAGAGGATAAAATCTCCCCATCATACCAATTAAAAACTCAATGGGAGATCCAAACATGTATTATCAGAGGGAAGCAGTGATTGTAAAAAAGGGAGAAAACTGGGATTCTACTTCTGGATCTCTCTCCATGCTGAGTATGTAACACATTACAAAGAGCAGAAGGGCAACACCGAAGCGCTTGGTCTCCATTCATTTGTGTGGCACAGGCCTTTAGTCCAGAAGTACCTATTTCTTGGCTGTTCATAACAGCTTTGCTCTAGTCCTCAACATTTGCACAAAGGAATAAGAAGGAAGGTACACTGATAAACTGCTGACATGTGAGATACCGTGTTTACAGCTGTGGAGTAGCCAACAGAGAGCACTGATGGAGTTAAGCTGCCTGGTTAATTCCTGCCTGTTGCTGTTATTAGTGCATTATGGTAGTACCTCATTTCACCACTTGGTTTCACTTCATCTCTGGATTATCAAGTCTCATGCTGTAATAATTCTTATGTTACAATGTGCTATCACTCAAGTACTTTTTTGAAATGAACTTAGCCTCACCCTGCCTTTTTTTAGATGCTTGGCTGAGGTGGCTGAACAGTTTAAGCATGTGGGTTCCTCTAATGTTCAGATAGCATCTAACACCTATTTGCTGGTGAGACCTGTGAAATTCTCATCCCCAATCATGGCTGTTAATCCATTACACTATTTGGGTTATATGTCAGATAGTCCACATGACTATATTGTGGTCAAGGAGTAATGAGCCAACAAAAGTTTCAGCTGAAGGTCATGCCAAACCCCATCTTTTTTTCCATATTTTTTCCAAAGTTCCCCAGTGAACTCCAATTATGTGAGCTTCTGCCAAGGGAAATGGAGCTCAGCCACAGGCATGCAAGTTACAGTCCTGAGCTCAGTCCACAGTGTATCTTAATGCTCAGTTAATCATGAATCTGAGCCCAAGTATCGTCATGAGTATGCACTCATGGGTTGATTAAGGCACAGGGCTGTGCTCTTCGTGATGCTCTATGGACAGATAAGGCACAAGCAGCTCCATCTATGAGAAGCCACCTGAAACTGATTATTAACAATCATATTATAGATCTTTTGTTCCTAAGCTTCAACAAGACCAAGTGCCAGGTCCTGCACTTGGGCCACAATAACCCCATACATCGGTACAGGCTTGGGAAGTGTGGCTGGAGCTGCCTGGCAGAAAAAGACTTGGGGGTTCTAATTGGCAAGCAGCTGAATATGAGCCAGCAGTGTGCCCAGGTGGACAAGAAAGCCAATGGCATCCTGGCTTGTATTAGAAATAGTGTGACCAGCAGAAGTAGGGAGGTGATTGTGCCCCTGTACTCAGCACTGGTGAGGCCACACTTGGAATATTGTGTCCCGATAGACCCCAACAGTCTTTTCCAACCTAAATGATTCTATGATTTTAAGCTACAGAGATAATAAAATATTTTCTTTGAGAAAGCCAGCTGAAATAGAGAAGGGAAGTGCTTTGCAAGAGCTGCTTCCATAACACATTTTGCTGTTGCTGGTCTCCTAAGTGGAGTGCCACCCATTAAACCAAGAAATGACCAAAATAAAACCAGGGAAAGTGTCCCTCACTAAAATATCAGGTCACAGAATACAATTCAGGTGGTCTGTCCCCTTCTAAGGCCTGGAGAGGTGGATGGTTGAAGGGATCTGAAACTGAACATCCTTTTGCTCAAAATCTCTCTACCTCATTGCTGGCCTAATCATAAATTCAGAACTGCTGTAAAAAGGCTGTGCACCTTATTGACCCAAGCATGACACCCAGCAATTCAGGAGGGAACAATCTGAACTTGTCGTTTCATTTTCTTTCACAAAGCCAAGAGCCCATATCAATTTCATGTTCATTTCAGCTTTCTTGTCTGCTTCAACACAAAACAACCCCCCCATGTACAATTTTGGTCCACTAAAATTATATGAAATTTAGCTATGCTGAATTTCACAGAGTTTCTAAGGACAACATGATATGGTTTTCCATACAGAGAAATGCATCATGCTGAGAAAGAGTGATATTTATATAGAAAAATGGGTAATTCCCGAGTTATTGTATCCTTTAAATAGGAATAACCCTTAAAAAGAGTAAACAGCAGCAAAGAGCTTCTCAGAGGCTAGCTCATTTTAAATAGAAGAGATTCAGCAAGTACCATTTCTTCTTCTCGCTCATGTAACACTATAGGAAGTGAAACAAAATAAAAAGTTTAAGATACTGAAAATCAGGCTAAAACAGAATGAATGCAAGGACAGGGTTGGAACAGAAGTTTCTAAATATATATATATGTGATTTGGAATTTCCTTTCTTTTATTTGGAAAATCCCATACATGTTCTTTCACTCAGGCATTCAGTTAGTAAATCAATCTTACTGGAAATACATTCAGTTTCCCAAAAGACGTAACTATATAATTCTTTTATGACTGAAGCACCAAAAATCTAACTAAGAATTTTTTCCATTGTATATAGTAAAGTAATCTTGTATCTATGAAGAATCCTACCTGTAAGACACATTTTGTTGACACACAAACACTCTAAAAGTTATTGTAAATTTGGATTGAACTTTTGTGGGTTAAATGGCACTAAGCCCATGTGAGTAGTTTAGTTCACTTCCAGACTGAAATAAATGAAAGCAAAGTGCAGCCACTTGAATTCTGAATAAGGGTGCCCAATCAAGGATTCAATAACATTAATCTTCTTTAAATTCATGTTTTTAATTTGGATTAATGACCCTGAGAGGCCTCACACAAGGAAATTCTGAGTCTGTTCGTCTCACTGAAAACTCAGATTTCTCCAAAGAGAGAACCTGTGGCAAGTGGACAGAAGTGTTTTTAAAAGGTGATATTAAAAACCTCTTGAGTATTTGTCATATGCATAAATTGAATGTGCACCTAGAGTCACAGATAAGGCTCATTTTAGTAGATAATAATAAAGTAACCGTAGCTGAATTTATCAGAAGATTTGTCTGCTGAAGAATTGTAAGATCAAGTCAATAAATGTTAAAGCTTATGTTATGAGAGTCACCTTCAGGTGAGCAACAGGGAAAGCTCAGGGAGAACTTGATCGGGTAACGGGGAACAATAGATTTTGGGAATATGATTTTTCTTCACTCAGCTATATAGGAGAAATAGCAATGAATGTATTTCCCACCGGTTTTGCTCCTACTCCAGCAGTGTTCTTGCTCAAAAAAATTTCTTATTTCAGGTCATGTAAGAACTTGACAAAATTATTTTGTGTTGACACACGGCCACCAGGACCATCAGTCCCTGCTCCATGGAGGCCATAGGACACATCTCCAGCCCCACCGCCACTTTCTCCTGCCCAGCCATGAGCTGTGCTGAGTCAGTCATGGGCCAATGTCCCATCCCTGTCCTCAGAGGTGCCTGATGCCCGAGTGGGGCTCAGCCTGCTTTGCTCCTGTTTGGGACATTCTGCCTCTCAGCCCCTGGGCAAGGTTGTGAAGAGAGGACAGGTGGGGTCCAGGCAGCCATGAAAAACAAGCTCGCAACAAGAGAGGAGTAAATCACACTCTTTCAGGAGATTCAATAACTTTCTGAGCAAAAAGGTAATAGGGATTCTCCTGGATTGCTAATAGGACGAACAGTTACAAATTCTCTTTTATTCAGAGAACAGCAACTGAAGCTGACTCATACAAAATGTTAAGTCTCATACTGACCTCCTATACCCTCTATTACAATTACCATGTCTCTACCAGGAGAGTTATGTTCTCCATACAATATGTTCAGCTTATCGAAGTGATGCATGCATGCAAGCCTACATACTCGTGCTGACTTTCAGGAATATATATATAAAAAAAATGGATTATTGAAAGTACAGATATATATATGCCTTTAGATAGGACAAAAACCTCCATGAAATATTTGCATATAAAATCAGGTTGGGTTTTAGGCATACAGTTCAAGCTTGGTAATTGCTCACAAAAATGCTGCCTGGAATGTGGTAGGAGTTTTGTCAAACGTGTGACTGTCCAAAAAATTCAGATCTGTGCACATACAGTATATTTCTAATGTGCAGAGGGAAATATTTCTTTGTGAATGTTTAAAGTAATTAGTTGGGAAGGTCATCAATCAATCTTTAGGCAAGGAAGCCAAAAGTGAAAAGTCATTTTTACCTAATGCCAATCTCCCTCTCTGAAAAATGATACTCAAAATAATAAGATTAAAAATAGTATCAAATTATCAATAGCATTTTTCTGATATGAATTTTCAATTTATTTTTTTTTTAGGTAACATTTTTGATGTTTTCAGATCCATAAACACTTCTAGGAAAAAACATTGGTCATGTGCATATTTATTTGCAATCAATGAATGAAATACTTCTAACACCCTTCTAAGAAATACTTCTAAGTCTCAAATCAAGCACCATCATCTTATTCATAACAGGGTTTTTAATCACTCTTCACCAGCCAGCTCTGGAGCAAAGCACTACCATTGTGTTTCACAGATCTCTCTGTGCTCCCTAGCAGAACATACTACAAATATTTCCTTGAAAACTTTTCATATGCACGAGATCTGTATGGTTTTTTGTATGGTTTTTTTTTTCTGGCCACCCTAAATATCTAGCTTTACCTACCAAAACCTGAACTAAAAAGCACTCACTATCAAAATGACATATTGCCACATTTCTATCTTGATTCTTCATGCTCAGGTTAAATTTATCTGTCTCAACAAAAGGATTGGGACCATTGTTTTATAGTCAAGTCTGTCCAACTGATCAACTATCTACTATCATCAGGTCATGAAAAGTATTTACTCGCTCTCAGTGAATGCCAAAATTCCCTATCTAATTTGCTAAGGCTAGCAAAGGAGGACACATTAAATTGCTTTCCTGCATGTATATGTCTAGTGACAAGAGATTTCAAGCTAATCTCCTTTATACCACAGAACTATTTTAATGGATGAATGCTTCAGCCTTTGTCTCTGCTGAGTAGTAGGGGTAATCATGCTTTCTCTACTGTAATTTCTTTCCCTGACCTGCATTTGTACACTTTTCTGTAAGTTTAATGGAACTTAACTTTTTTAAGAAAATGCATTTATTAATAATAAACACAAAGCTTATAAATTCAATGTTCAGGTCTGGAATTCTGCATTCCATCCAGCACCATCATATACTACCTGTGCAGTCAACATGTATTTGCAATATCTTACCCATCTTCCAGGCATAACCTAAGGTTACTTGGTACAAGGCCTTACAAGAGATTCCCCAAGTTTTATCTCCTGGGTTAGAGGCACTATTCTGACAATTTTATGATCTAGGCAGTCAAAATTTTCAAGACTTGTACATGTATCACATCAGGTATTCACAATGTGATAGGAACCTAAGTGAATCCTTCTCCCAGACATCATGGCCTCCCAGATGTCAGGGTAGACTCAGATTATACAGTAGGTTACTACCACCCCAGTCCAAACAGATTGTATATGAAACAAATTATCCAAGACACACATGATTTCACTGGCATGGAAGCATGTTCCAGTAGCCTCATCCACTGTGCCAGTTCAGAGACAGCACCGTTGTTACAGATTTAGCCAACATTTCACTAGGATGATGTATAAGCTAAATTGGGCAGGAATATCTGTGAAGGTTATACCTATAATATTATCAGCTATAATCATGGCATGGACTTTACAAACATACCATATAATTTCATTTTTCAAATTCAGAGATGCATAAGCAAATTAAAGAAAACCACCCAAAACCTCATTGAATAAGTGATAGGACAGATCTAGACATGGGTTCATGCTCATCAAAATACCACCCTAGCATCTAACTCATGATCATATGCTATTAGAAAATAAAACAGTATTTTTTTGCCACCCACAAGTAATATTTGCTGCAGTAGCCTGCCAAGGTCAGATGAAGTCTTTTCAGTGCCTTTAACTGTTACAAATTTAGTTTCTGTTTACATTCTCATGTTAAGAATAATAATGTACCTTTATGATCAGAATTATTTCTAACTTTATGCTAACAGGATTGATAAAGTGGATATTCTTCTTTTAAGAAAGGGATACCTAATGAATTTTGAAAGACAGCCCTTCAATTCTTCAAGTAATATAATTCCAGCAGTGTCTCTCTGTGCTACCATGGATGTGTACAGGTTTCTTTCCACATCATGTGTGCTGATAAGATGATAGTCAAATACTACAGGTCTGTGATTTGTAAACATCTGAATCAAGGGCACTGTTACATTCTCTGATTGTTCATGCAGTATAGTGCAGCAAAATGGAACAAAAAAGCTCTTTGGAGCTCTGACTGCAATGCCCAGAGTTTAATAAATTAGCTGAATCTGTGGGAAGGTTAAAAGAAGTAAGCTGGTTTAATTTAATTTATAATTATTTTGCTTGTATAATTTCTGGCATTCTCAAAGCTTGTTTATGCCCTAGAAAGGCATGTACTCCTTCCAGCATCATGCAAATTATTACTCTATGCATGACCTTGCCAGGCAGCCACATTAAGCATTTCATTGTCTTTGGGAAAGCTCTGTTTTAATTGATTAAAATAATTGTCACAGAAGTGGTGCAGTGAAATAATAAAATGAAATCCCTAGGTCTGATGCTGCATTATTCCAATTTTTTTTATTGATTTACATGAAAACATACAAAGTGGAAGTAAGATAGTCTTAAATCAAAATAGTAGTGATTTCCACTCAAGCAATTGATAAAATGAAATCTCAAAGCAACAAGCAGGGCCATACATATTTGTAATTTAATCGTGAGACTATGTGCTGCATCTCAAATGGGACATCTGAACTACCACTAAAAATGTGACTGCAGTTCTTGTTACCACATTATGCTGATGTGGAATTTACCACTGTCTTCCCACTTCTGAACATTTACAAAAACCTACAGAATCATGTGTTTCAAGAAGAGCTTTTTATTTTCTCTCTTTATTTGACAGTTTCCTCTTCCATTGGAATAGGAATTAATGCCCAAGGATCCCAAACTTGGATTTTTGGCACAAATATTACGATGATGTAACATATGTATGGATTCTTTGCCCCCAGAGAAGTAAAATTGATTTACTTTAGAATATTAGGCAAACTTTAACGTCAAAATAGTTTTCCTTAACAAGCCGAAAGATTCCCATCTTCATGATCAAATGAAAATATAAAAGGAAACATCGCTCCTTGGGGCCAATTCAGTTACATAAACATTGGTACTAACAATAAAGGGTTGTCTTTTTTTTTTTAAGAAAAGAAACCATAAATGATATATTAATTTAACATATATGAGATATGGCTCAAATCCTTTCTCTTCTGTACATATAACCACTCTTAATTTTCAGTCTTTGTATTGCACACACCCAAGCTGTATTTCTCTTGGTGAGTGCAGGTGAATGATGTAGCCATGGAACAGGGCTCAGGCCACCTGCCAGGTCATGGGCTGTGGCTCATTACTGACCAGTTTAGCCCAGACTTAGCTCTATGCTGCTTGAGATACACTACCATTAACACTGCAGCTAATTAAAGGTGATTTCTTGTAGGACTCCATGACCTGCTGTCACACCTTTGAACTGCAGAGCGAATGTACTATTAGAACATGAAACCACCATGAGAAGAGATTACAGTGGGACTTAATTCATGATATATTCCCTACACCAGTATACCCAGTATTTTAAGGTGTGCAAAAAGGTTTCTGGGGTCCTGTTTACCCTGCATAGGTCTGAGCACTGAGGAACCCCTCACTTTGCCCTCCAGAATCATAGCTTTAATACAACTTAAAAATAACACAGAAGAGGTACCTTTGCACCCTGAAATATGTCCTGTCTTAAGAAACCTACATTTATAAGAGTAAATTAAGGGGGATAAAAACAATACTGTCATCAATGTTCATTTTTAGCCTCATTTCATTTTAATTGTTATTTCTGGGCTTCAAAATTGGATGAATAGTCTTCTTTATGAACTGTTGTATTGCGCTGTAAATCTGAAAGCCTATATCTTTACAGAAGTGCTAAATGTATAATATCTAATTTGATTCTGCTGGATTAGGACTAAATTTATATTCTTACACAGAGCTTGTCTAGCTTCATTTTTAATATATTTTCATTCATTTGCCCTCTCTGTTTTTTGGGACAAAAAAAAATAAAGTGTGTAATTTTCAATTGATCCTAAATCATTACTGTTAAGCAGCAAAATTTTCTTTGATAATAAAATAAACCCTGAAGTCACATTTCTTCCTTTCAGGTTTTAAGCCCTGATAACAAAGATAAATCAGATGTGAGGAAGAACCCGTTAATTAAATATTCCTCATAAAAACTGCTGATTGTCTCTTAATGGTCCTGGGACACTTATTGATTGAAAAGTCTCCCCAAACCAGATGCTTCAAGGAAAAAAAAGAAAATAATATATCTTTTAAATTTTGCAGCCACATATCCCCAGTGTTTCCATGTGTTCAAATTTTTTTCTCTTGTAAAGAGAACTAACCTTTGTTTGGTTAAGTAAATGTAAATAAAATTAACAACTGTGTAATACCTGTCTGTACTCACATGAGAGACTTTGTGGGTTTTTAAAACATAAAATTAATCCTCAAACAATGTTGTTACTGCCTAGAATTTCAAGACAGAAACATTTTGCATTACCATATGTCTGAGCTTTTTCTCTCATTTAATGCCCTCAGCTTGAATGAGGCATTCTTTCAGGGGCTGCATGCTGGGTTTGCTGGTGGCATTACATAAGATGCTCCAGGAAGGCTCGATGTCCTCAGTCATGAAAAGAAAGGGCAAAAATAGGCTTCATCCACACCCCCAAAGAGTTTCCCATCTAAAAGAAAACATGGGCACTA